>WNWK01005192.1:0-125176 GCA_009830355.1 Cherax destructor | reverse complement strand
GCTGCTCTAAATGTCATCACCACATGTCGGAAAATTTTCCGTTGGCAATGGTGGGGCAAAAAAAAACCACAACAAGAATTGGGGAATGGTGCTTGTCAATAGTAACAGGAGTAGTATCTATGGTTGTAAGAAGAAAAGACCAGTTCCAGCATTGGGGACTGATGATGCGGCGCCCCTTGAACATGAAATGAGATGTCTTTAAACATGGCGAAGAGCCTTACCAATCTATGGTTGAAAGATAGGTACAGACCCCCCTGGCCCGAAAATTCATTCCAAAATTTGCAAAACCATTACCTTTATTTTTAGAAATAATGTCACGTAGGGGGGCTATTTCAAAAAAATTTAAACCACTTAAAAAAATACATTTTAATAAATGTTTGAGTTTTGAGATGCACAAACCGGGGACCACTGTATTGGATAAGTCAGTGCAGGAAAAAACTTTGTCCATTGAGTATTTGAAACAGAGAGTTTAAGGGGGGGGCAGCTTGTCGAACGAGGGGGGTCGGTGAGGTGGACCGGGGGGTCCAAGCAGGGGGGAAATTCCCCCCGTCAGGAGAACCGGAATCGGTCAGAGAAGAGCGAAGGTAGTGATAAGGGGGGCATCCTTTTTTGAACCTGGGCGGTAAAAAACTGGCACCTCTTGGACAGGGGATTGGTTTTCCAAGAGTTATCCAAAAAGGTGGGTCAGAACAGGTGCGGTATCAAGGGGCCCGGGGGGGAGGAAGGGGGATCCATGGTTGGGTTACTTTTTCGGTTTTTAAAAAAAAAAAAAAAGAAAAAAAAAAAAGAAAAAAAAAAAAAAAAAAAAAAAAGGGGGAAGTGGAAAAGCCCCCCGGGGGAATGAAAGGGCGAACCCCCCCGCCCCAAGGGGGCCTCACCCAAGTAGTGTAGATGCTGCAGGGAAACCCCGCCCTACCCTACCCTTCATGCCGTAAAACCGGAACCGGGATAGCAACCCACATCCACAGAGCCCCTCCGGGGGAAAGAGAGGGGGGGGCCCGGGCATCCCCCAAGCCCCCCCGGGGCCCCACCCCCCAACGAAGGGGCCCCAGGATAACCCGTCGGAAAATACCGGCCACACCCCCGGGGGCCCAGAGGGATTGGGACATCCCCGGGATCCGATTACGGCAAACTACACCACCAAAAAAACCCCCAAGGAATGAAAAAGGGCCAAAAACCCCTTTCCTCCTAGGAACTAGAATGCCTTTGGGAGAAGCTGGGGGAAAAAGGGGAAGGGGAAAAGGGGGGGTGGGGGAGGGGGGGAGGAAAGGAAAAGGAAGGGGGAAGATGGGAAAAGGGAGGGGGGTTGGGGGATGGTTGGTCTGGGAAAAGACCAAAAGGTCCCCCAAATCCTTTCCCCAAGGGCCCCCGGGGGAAAAAAAAGGTTTTTTCTACCAAAATTTTATTGAAATGTAATCAGAACAAGAAAGTTTAATTGAGAATATACTATTAGTATTTTTTATTATTATTATTATTATTTTGTAATCTTTTTTTAAAAAACCTTTTTTTTTGTAAATTAACTCAAAAATGTATTTGAACTGTTTCCCCCTCGCATTTGTTGTTCTGTTATTGATGTTAATATGTTTTCACTAAAATTTTGTTTATCTGTAAATAGTGTATAAAATAAATTTTTTTGTCTAGTATTTTTCAGTAAGTAGTCATTGTAATATTTGTTTTAGTAAAATAAGGTTTATAGAGGGAAGTTGACCTTCTTTGTGAAATTTTTGAGTTTGTGTATGAGAGTGATTCGATTCAAAACAAGAGAGGGAACACAAAAAAGTTCCAATAGCCCCTCACACCTTGTAAACTTAAGAAACTTTTTTTTAACTTTCAATTGATTAACTGTCAACAAGTGAGTTCATAATCTTTTGTTAAGGGGGATAAGTAGAGAAACCAAATTTTTTTAAAAAGTAGTCTTTTTGTGACCGTATGGGACCTGTCCACCAGTGCCCCGCACATACAAAGGCCATAGGCCCGCCACCCATGCAGTCTAGCATTGTTTATGCTTGAGTGAACATCACCCCAGTTCATACAAAACATTTATTAACAATTCATTCTTTTTGGCCCTTGATTATTGTGTGTGACTACTAAATAAGTTACCATGGGCCCAAAGAAAGCTCCTAGTGCCAGTTCTTTGGTAAAGAAAGTGAGGAACACTGTAGAAATGAAGAAATAGAAAAATATGATAGTGGTGTACGCATTGCCGAGCTCGCCAGGATATACAAGAAAAACCCATCAACCATCAGTTACATTGTGGCAAAGAGAAAGGAAATCCCTGAAGCTAATGTTGCGAAAGGAGTGAATACGATAACGAAACAGATCACAAACAATGGAAAATATGGAGAAATTGTTATTGGTGTGGATAAACCAAAAACGGGTGATAGTGTTGTGCAATCCATCATATGTGAAAAAGGAAGGCAGTTGCATGCCGATCTTGTAAAGAAAATGCCTGGAACCAGTGTTGATATTTATGAATTTAAGGCTAGCAAAGGCTGGTTTGAAAACTTCAAGAAGTGAAGTGGCATACACAGTGTTGTAAGGCATGGTGAGGGTGCCAGTTCAGATATAGGGCTGAAAAATTTGTGCACGAGTTTAAAGAATATGTAGAGGCAGAAGAATTTAAACCAAGTGTTTGTGACAAAACAGGCCTCTTTTGGAAGAAAATGCCAAGGAGGACCTACATCACCCAGGAGGAAAAGGCAATGTCAGGACACAAGCCTATGAAAGACAGGTTAACTTATGTTGTGGGAACGCTAGTGGGGATTTAAAAGTGAAGTCTTTACTCGTGTATCACTGAAAATCACAGTGTGTTCAGGAACTACAGTGTTGACAAGAGTAAATTGTGTGTTTTGGAAGTCTAATGCTAAGGCATGGGTCACTAGGGAAATTTTCCTGGAATGGTTTAATCAAGTGTTTGGCCCCAGTGTGAAGAAATATCTATTGGAGAATAAATTGCCACTTAAGTGCCTCCTGGTAATGAACAATGCTCCTGGTCATCCTCAAGACTTGGAAGACCAAATGCCTAAGGAATTCAAATTTGTAAAAGTGAAGTTCTTGCCTCCTAACACCACTCCTCTCATCCAGCCCATGGACCAGCAGGTCATTGCAAACTTCAAAAAACTGTACACCAAAGCAGTGTTTCAAAGGTGCTTTGATGTAACCTCAGACACTAGATTGACCTTAAAAGAGTTCTGGAAGGCTCACTTCGATATCTTTCATTGCATAGGCCTTATAGATAAAGCTTGGCAGGGAGTGACCTCCAGGAAGATGAACTCTGGAGAGAAAGTTGTGGCCAGATTGTCCCAGAGAGGGATTTTGAAGGGTTTGAAGCTAACCCTGAGGAGCCTATGGAAATTGTGGAATTGGGGACTTTATGGGGTTGGATGTGAATGGAGAGGATGTGGAAGAGTTGGTGGAGGACCACAATGAACATCTAACCACTGAAGAGCTGCAACAACAAAACAGATCTGAGGAAATTGCTTCAGTGGAGGAAGAAAGATGTAAGGTGCCTTCTTCAGAGATTAAGGAGATTTGTGCAATGTGGAGTAGGGTGCAATCATTTGTGGAGGAACATCACCCTGACAAAGATGTTGCAATCCGTGCTAGCTACTTTTACAATGACAATTCCATGTCCCATTTTAGGGACATTTTAAAGAGCCACCAGATACAGAGCTCTCTGGACAGATATTTACTGCCACAGGTGTGCAGTGACTCACAAGCTGGTCCTAGTGGGATTAAAAGACAAAGGGAAGTGACCCCAGATGAGGACTTGGTACCTAGTCCTTATGGAGGGGGATTCCCCTTCCAAAAATTAGGGTCTCTTCCCCCTCTCCCATCCAGCAACATCAGTCTTCAATAAAGGTAAGTGCCACATTCAGTTCATTCATTTGTGCATGTAAATATCTTTAAGGCCCCCCAAAAAAAAAATTTCCAAACTTCTGGAACGGATTAATTGAATTTCCATTATTTCTTATAGGGAAAATAGTTTTGGTTTTCGCCGTTTTTGGTTTTAGCTGATCCATCTGGAACGGATTAAAATCGAAAACCGAAGGATGACTGTAGTGTGTTTTTAGTGACGTTTTGCCTTACAGTTATACAGGAAAAAAATATTAGTGCCCTATTTGACAGGGCTTAGGGCAAATCCTCTCCTACAAAATTAGTAAGACAATGTTCTAATTGAAATTAGATGCAAGACAGTTAGGTTTTTGAATTCCAGAAGAGTTGTGAGCTTACTGTCAATAGATTGCATTATAAAAAATGTTATATTTTTTTTTAATTTTGTTGGGAAAAAAATCAGTAACAAACCGTAAATTATTATAATAAAATAGAAGCGCTAAACCACAGGGGTACAAACCGTAAAACATATACAAGCTCTCCCTGTAATTCAATAGAACCATCATTCCTCAACCTATGAAAGAATCATGATGCTATGCTAAATACTCTTTGCATGAGAGGATTTATGTCTAACTTATTCCTGAGATATTGATAATTATGCTTGTGTAAAAATCTAGGGAAATGGCATGCCAAACTTCAGCACACTAATCCCCTATCCCCATGGGAAGCCAGAAGGCTACTGAGCTGCTCCCTGCACCTCTCACCCACTACACTCCTCACATAAGTTGCCATATAGTGTATTTCAAGTGAAATCATAAAAATCGCAATTTTGGGGGTAAAAAAAAATGAATTGCCAACAAGTCCTTTTGCTAAACAAAAAATACTTTAGAATAAACATACTTTGAAATATAATAGAAAGAAGCTGATTGCATCAACATGTTGCCAGAATTATGCACTATTTTTTATGAAAACTTTTTTTTTCCATAATTTTTCAATTTTCCTTTCCTAATTAATCAAAAAAGGCTCCCCCCTTCCCTTAACTTCCTCTCATCAGATAACCCTTCACCAAACCAAGGGACCAAGTTACAGACCTCAGTTTTTTTTAATTACCAATTACCTTACCTTTAAGTAAAGCATTCAGAAGGGGGTACAAAGTAAACACACACTTATATGAAACGTTTATTACGTTGATTTAGGAAAGCAATTTTGACAAGGGGCGAGAATTTGTTAGATTTTTGACCTAAACTACCACCAAAACATTACGCTTTATTATACATTTCACATTTGGCAGTCGACTTAAAGCGCTCATGATTGGTGACTTTCTAGAACATTTTTAAATATCAATATTCATGGGGAGGATGTTCATAACCATTAATGCAGATGACAATGAAAGTGAAAACTTTAATACCATTCTTTTTTTTTAATACCGCCTGCTAGACAAACCGGAAGTTTACCTAGGAGCTAGGCAGAGTGCCCCACAAAGTACTCTACCTAATAAAAAAAAAATCTGAACATAAGTACAAACCCAGAGAAATAAAGCTCCTCAGTTGACTGGTCTTTAAATAAAGCAGATGAGAACTCACGGCATCAGGAGAGGTGGGATAATCTTTTGATGGTGACTATACTGAATGGTGTATTCTCCCCTGCTGACAACAGTAGTGATGTTATGTGCCGACTGTTTGTCCAAAGACTTCAAATAAGCCAATAAAACTCCCGCCCAATGGTAATGTGGTACCATGAATCAAATTGCTTTCCATTCCCGCTGGTAACTCACCTGACCGCCGATCATTCTCAACAGCGACGAGAAAATTACATTACTCAAATATTTTCATCAGTACTCCATGCTTACATCCAACAAAGTCATTATCTACCGCATTTATTATCGATCTTTTAGACACCAACTGGCCACGACATAACAGAAAATCAGCTCAATTTTGTAGGGGGTCACATCTAATAAACCAATAAGTATTACATTATTAATCTTAAACGTACAGTGAATTCACGAGTTGTAACTAGTTACTGTAAAAATATTAACACCAGGAGTTTCAATTTTTTCTAGTTACCAATGAGAATCTATGGTTTAATTTCTTTGCTACAACCACATGATTCACTGGTTAATTAATACAGTAACAATCTCTTCATACTTGTTGGTTTCATCCGCTGACTGTCAGTACGCAACGTTACATACAAAGAGGCGGGACCGAGGGAGCCCAACCCCATGGGAAGTACAAAATGCTAAGTGGTTCATTTAGCAGTAATAAGTAATGCAGTCTGGCTGGCCGCCCCAACAGAAACGACCAGCCGACCCAAGCGGCGTTTTCACACTATCAAACACTCTCCACGCTGGTCCAGAGCTCCAGTTAGTCCCATTGTCTATAGTCACTTCAGTCTCTTAAGGTGGTGAACAAGAGCTGCAACACTCGCCGGGTAGCCTGTGCACGAATGTTAACGTAACAGCTGGGACTGCTCCTCAATGTTGAGTCGCAAATGCACTGGGAAAGAAATGAAAAGACTCCTCAATTCATTAACAAGCTCGAGGATGTCTTACAGGCAGCAGAGAGGCCGAGGGGCGACCGTTGTGGTGGTGTTGCAGCCACGAGTATCGAGGTGGTGAGCGTAGCGTCACTGAGGAGTGCCCAGCCGCAGCCTCGACTACTAGTAGCCACGCTGGCGGTGTGAAAAGTGAGGTGAGGAATGGTCGACCCTTAGGCATCACGACTTGAAGGTTGGAGTGTGGAGGGTCGAGTGAAACATGCTATTAGGGGTTGCGTTCATCAGTTTTGGTCGCCCCCTTCATTAGCATCTTCCCCTTCGCCCTGCGTATCACTCGTCCAAAGCGTTAAGTTGTCTCTCAACAGCTGCATAATGAGCGTGGAGTCCTTATATGAATCTTCATTCAGTGTATCTAACTCTGCTATTGCATCGTCAAATGCCTGAAAGAAATACAAATTAATGTGAAAATCTAAAGTGTTCAAACCCATACTTAAAATGCCTTAGTGGCTAAATTGTCATTCTAAAAATTTATCAACCATTTAAGTGGTTTTTGGCATGCAAATCTACATTTTCAGCAAATCACAAAATGGCTATCTGGCTACATTAGTCTGATCAACTCTTCCTTATTTATGATGAGCATTTTATCATTCAGGCAATCACTTATTAATCAAGTATCAAGACAATCATGGCAGGAGTAACCGAAAATATGGAACATTTGGGTAATCATCGCCGGGGCACAGGGAGCAACAGGTTTTCACTCAGATGTCATCAGCCATGCAGGACACTGTGCGTCACTGCACTCTCATGGCCCTAGGTGCTTCAAAAGGGGTGTGCGTGAAAAACAAATTTAAACTCTCTACCTAGTATCTTCACAAACCACATACAGTACTTCATTCCTGAAGCATGTTGACCCAAGAAGCTACTAGGTTTTCACACAAACTACATTAAAATATTGTTAGTTATAACACAAGGATTAAATAACAGCTAAATCTGTGAGTGATCTACACAGCTAACTGAGCTGATCCCATGACGCAGTGTCATGCAAAAGGGTCAAGGGGTAAAGTTAGCTAGTCACGCGAGTCACAGCAGCCTCTCGTGGGTCCAGGTCTCGTTACCTGCTTGGCTAAGTGACACGCTCTGTCAGGAGAATTCAGGATCTCGTAGTAGAAAACAGAGAAGTTGAGGGCCAGGCCTAGCCTGATGGGATGAGTAGGCTGCATCTTAGACTTGGCGATGTCGAAGGCCTCTTGATATGACTTCTGGGAGTCGTCAACCACAACTTGAACAAGGGAGGGCAAAATAAATAATAAAACTAAAGATTAATAGGGTTCTGCACATGACAGATACGAGTTGCCCTTAACAAAGCATTATTACATGTTGCTCCCCGTCGCCACCGGTCCCCCTGCAAGGCGAAATTGTAGTACCTGTTTAGCTAGCTGGCATGCCTTATCGGGCGAGTTGAGGATCTCGTAGAAGAAAACTGAAAAGTTCAGTGCCAGACCCAGCCTGATTGGGTGGGTGGGCTGCATCTCTGCCTTGGCGATATCGAATGCCTCCTGGTAGGACTTCTGGGAATCATCCACAACACCTGAACAAAGAAATCGTGTGTGTTAAAGCTTACACACAGTAAAGCATCATAAAGAGTAAGCCGTATTAAGATAGTGTGGAGTCATGCAAGTCACCTTAGGGTTAAGACCACCACCATCACCATGTGGCAAGGTTCCCCTCCAATGATCCCCCCCTTCCCCTTTAATTTACCACAGTCCTAAGGGTCCCCACCCATCAGACCATGCATTAATTTACAGAAATTAACAATCTTATTTCCATTGACTGGTTATTTTTGAGTGCCAATTAATAAAATTCACAAAGTCCTTACAATAACCAAGTTTCACCTGGCTATGATACCACACGAATGGTACATTACTTTTTTCCTCTAAATCTCCCCATTTGTGGTAAGGAAAGGGAGGGAGGTAGTGGAATTTAAAATTCAATACCACCAAAAGCAGCAACACAACTTATTCAAATCACCTTGTACAAAATATATTACAGGTTTTTAAGAGCTGTTCTAATTGATTTACAAAACACTTAAAACCTTATGGTTTTATTCAGCACTTTAAACATACAATTACAAACATTAGCAAATTCACACTATCACAAATTTAGAAAATTTACAATGCATGTAAAATACTCTAGTCCTTCCAATGTCATATGACCATGTCCATAAATTATTCCATATAGGCAAGGAGTGGGAGCAAATTGAGAGAAAAGGGAGAGGTAGAATTCCTGCTACTTAACCCTTTCAGTGTCCGTCCTGTAATATTACAGCTTCGAAGCCAGGAGAAAGCTGGTAGGCCTACACAAGAGAATGGGTTTGAGTGGTCAGTGCACAGTACAAAAATAAATCCTGCAGCACAGTGCATGAGAAAAATAACTGATTACAAGTTTAAAACTGCGAATTTGCAGTATATTTTCGTATGGTATTTATATTTTAGTTTTCTGGGTCTTGAGAGAATGGGAGATACATTACAGAAATAATTATTTTGAATGGTTTACAGAATAAAAGTAACTTGAAAGTGAGCTCAAAGAATCAGAAGCGTTCAATTTTGACGATGTTGAAGAGTAAACAAATCAAGTCACGTGTCCAATGCCCGTCAACTGGTGGGTCTAATGTGCATTCACGAATGTGTTGATATTTATACAATTATTACAATTATGCTGTAGTTTGAACAGTAAATATTTATGAATAGAAATTCAAAATGAAAAGCAAGCATAATGTCTTCATTATTTATTCAGGCCCCTATTTTGAAATTGGCCTTTCTTGAATTGTGAGAAATTCTTTGACACTGAGCAAGTTTGCAAGCAGGGGGTCTTGACACTCAAAGGGTTAAGTCAAGCAATGGGGGAAGGGGAGCGGAGGAGAGAGAGTTGGCCAAGAGCCTCCTTGCATGTATAAAGAGCCCTTTCTTCTGGAGATTTGCAGATTATCTAATTCAGGTTGCATTTGTTGGGTGGCAGAGGAGGGGTATTATGAAACTTATCAATATGGCTTAAGAAAAGGTCACTGCTAATCCACTAACAAACCTCCACTGTACCTACCTGGAGGTCAACACGCCTGCAGCCCAGTCTATAACCTGGCCTCCCAATTGATCAGAACCTGATTAACCAGGCTGTTACTGCTGGCCACAGAGTGCAGACACTGTACTTCCAATCTCCAGGACTCAAGTCCGGCCTGCCGGTTTCCCTGAATCCCTTCATAAATGTTACTTTGCTCACACTCCAACAGCACGTCAAGTATTAAAAACCATATGCCTCCATTCACTCCTATAAAATACGCTCACACATGCTTGCTGGAAGTCCAAGCCCCTCGCACACAAAACTTCCTTTACCACCTCCCTCCAACCTTTCCTAGGCCGACCCCTACCCCGCCTTCCCTCCACTACAGATTTATACACTCTCGAAGTCACTGTCTCGTTCCATTCTCTCTACATGTCCGAACCACCTCAACAACCCCTCAGCTCTCTGGACAATCGTTTTGGTAATCCCGCACCTCCTCCTAATTTCCAAACTCCGAATTCTCTGCATTATATTCACACCACACATTGACCTCAGACACAACATCTCCACTGCCTCCAGCCTTCTCCTCGTTGCAACATTCATCACCCATGCTTCACACCCATATAAGAGCGTTGGTATAACTATGCTCTCATACATTCCCCTCTTTACTTCCATGGACAAAGTTCTGTCTCCACAGACTCCGAAGTGCTCCACTCACCCTTTTCCCCTCATCAATTCTATGATTCACCTCATCCTTCATAGACCCATCTGCTGACATGTCCACTCCCAAATATCTGAATGCATTCACCTCCTCCATACTCTCTCCCTCCAATCTGATATCCAATCTTTTGTCACCTTTTCTTTTTTGTTATCCTCATCACCTTACTCTTTCCTATATTCACTTTCAATTTTCTTATTTTACACACCCTACCAAATTCATCCACCAACCTCTGCAACTTCTCTTTCAGAATCTCCCAAAAGCAGTGTCATCAGCAAAAAGCAACTGACAACTCCCACTTTGTATTTGCTTCTTTATCTTTTAGTCCCACACCTCTTGTCAAGACCCTCGCATTCACTTCTCTTACAACCCCATCTATAAATATATTGAACAACCACGGTGACATCACACATCATTGTCTAAGGCCCACTTTTACTGGGAAATAGTCCCCTTCCCTCCTACACACTAACCTGAGCCTCACTATCCTCAAAAAAACTCAACTGCTTTCAGTAACCTTCCTCCTATTACATACACCTGCAACATCTGCCACATTGCCCCCCTATCTACCCTATCATACGCCTTTTCCAAATCCATAAATGCCACAAAAACATCTTTACCCTTATCCAAATACTGTTCACCTATATGTTTCACTGTAAACACTTGGTCTACACCCCCTACCTTTCCTAAAGCCCCCTTGTTCATCTGCTATCCTGCTTTCTGTCTTACTCTTAATTCTTTCAACTACCATACACTTTACCAGGTACACTCAACAGACTTATTCCCCTATAATTTTTGCACTCTTTTGTCCCCTTTGCCTTTATACAAAGGAACAATACACGCTCTCTGCCAATCCCTAGGTACCTTACCCTCTTCCATACATTTATTAAATAATAGCACCAACCACTCCAAAACTATCCCCACCTGCTTTTAACATTTCTATCTTTATCCCATCAATCCCAGCTGCCTTACCCCCTTTCATTCTACCCACTGCCTCACGAACTTCCCCTACACCCACAACTGGCTCTTTCACATCCTACAAGATGTTATTCCTCCTTGCCCTACACACGAAATCACAGCTTCCCTGTCTTCATCAACATTTAACAACTCTTCAAAATATTCTCTCCATCTTCCCGATACCTCTAACTCTCCATTTAATAACTCTCCTCTCCTATTTTTAACTGTCAAATCCATTTGTTCTCTAGGCTTCCTCAACTTATTAATCTCATTCCAAAACTTTTTCTTATTTTCAACAAAATTTGCTGATAACATCTCATCCACTCTCATTTGCTCTCTTTTTACATTGCTTCACCACTCTTTCAACCTCTCTTTCTCTCCATATACTCTTCCCTCCTTGCATCACTACTTTGTAAAAACCTCTCATATGCTAACTTTTTCTCCCTTACTACTCTCTTTACATCATTCCACCAATCACTCTTCTTCCCTCCCGCACCCACTCGCCTGTAACCACAAACTTCTGCTGAACACTAACACTACATTTTTAAATCTACCCCATACATCTTCGACCCCATTGCCTACACACTCACTAGCCCATCTATCCTCCAATAGTTGTTTATATCTTACCCTAACTGCCTCTTTTAGTTTATAAACCTTCACCTCTCTTACTTACTGATTCTATTTTCCTTGTATCCCATCAACCTTTTACTCCCACTGTAGCTATAACTAAAAAGTGATCTGATATATCTGTGGCCCCTCTATAAACATGTACATCCTGAAGTCTACTCAACAGTCTTTTATCTACCAATACATAGTCCAACAAACTACTGTCATTACGCCCTACATCATATCTTGTTTTCTTTGAGTGAGGTTTGGCGGACTCTCCCCAACACAGCGGACTCTCCCCAACACAGCGGACTCTCCCCAACACAGCGGACTCTCCCCAACACAGCGGACTCTCCCCAACACAGCGGACTCTCCCCAACACAGCGGACTCTCCCCAACACAGCGGACTCTCCCCAACACAGCGGACTCTCCCCAACACAGCGGACTCTCCCAACACAGCGGACTCTCCCCAACACAGCGGACTCTCCCCAACACAGCGGACTCTCCCCAACACAGCGGACTCTCCCCAACACAGCGGACTCTCCCCAACACAGCGGACTCTCCCCAACACAGCGGACTCTCCCCAACACAGCGGACTCTCCCCCAAAACAGCGGACTCTCCCCAACACAGCGGACTCTCCCCAACACAGCGGACTCTCCCCAACACAGCGGACTCTCCCCAACACAGCGGACTCTCCCCAACACAGCGGACTCTCCCCAACACAGCGGACTCTCCCCAACACAGCGGACTCTCCCCAACACAGCGGACTCTCCCCAACACAGCGGACTCTCCCCAACACAGCGGACTCTCCCCAACACAGCGGACTCTCCCAACACAGCGGACTCTCCCCAACACAGCGGACTCTCCCCAACACAGCGGACTCTCCCCAACACAGCGGACTCTCCCCAACACAGCGGACTCTCCCCAACACAGCGGACTCTCCCCAACACAGCGGACTCTCCCAACACAGCGGACTCTCCCCAACACAGCGGACTCTCCCCAACACAGCGGACTCTCCCCAACACAGCGGACTCTCCCCAACACAGCGGACTCTCCCCAACACAGCGGACTCTCCCCAACACAGCGGACTCTCCCCAACACAGCGGACTCTCCCCAACACAGCGGACTCTCCCCAACACAGCGGACTCTCCCCAACACAGCGGACTCTCCCCAACACAGCGGACTCTCCCCAACACAGCGGACTCTCCCCAACACAGCGGACTCTCCCCAACACAGCGGACTCTCCCCAACACAGCGGACTCTCCCCAACACAGCGGACTCTCCCCAACACAGCGGACTCTCCCCAACACAGCGGACTCTCCCCAACACAGCGGACTCTTCCCAACACAGCGGACTCTTCCCAACACAGCGGACTAGACTGTCTGCGGTCTTCTTTGCCCTTCCCCGATATTCATGACTTTACATTTGGCAGGGTTAAATTCAAGGAGCCAGTTACTGGACCAGGCTTGCAGCCTGTCCAGGTCTCTTTGTAGTCCTGCCTGATCCTCGACTGATTCGATTCTTCTCATTAAATGTTTTAAATTTAAAATCAGGGGGCAAGACATTCCAGACAGCAGTAGATTTTCAATACAAGTTCTCGAACTATTTTAAGTTGCACCTAGCAGCTTGTATACAAGTTCAATGAACAGGTTTTGGTTCTCAAATTTTACTGCCAAAACTTTAAATACCATTCATTCATTAAATGGCTTAGTCTGGAACATGTACACACAGCATAATGAAAAAATGTCAAGTTGACCAAATTAAATCACTGGCTCCAACTTCATTATTCCTTATTTGCATGTTTCATAATAAACTGCTTTCAAATGAGCTGTTTGTAAATATAGAAATTCTCTACCCTCAACACCTTCACTGCCCAAAGCCCCCAAATTAAAAGGATTCTTTGACGAGTTCCCTGCCTTGGCCCAGGCTTGTCTGGTGCTTAAAAATCTTACCAATTAAAGTACAGTTTTCTGGTGGTAATAGGAAACTTTCCCATTAGTATTTAATGATATGAAGGAATTGAATGGATATTACCAACTGATGGTAACAGCAGATTCCCATGTGCTTTTTTTCAATTTTTTTTTTCTGGAATTAATTTTGATTTTCAGTATCTTGTGGCCTGACATGCATGCATTCACCCATTGTATGCAATACCCACACTATAGTTATCAGTACTGTAAGAAATATGCTTGCAGAATTTACACAAACAAATGTTTCACATTACTACTGCTCTAATATTTACCAACATGTATATACAGCACTGATCATGTTCCTAGACCTGATGCTGTCTTACAAGTCCTTAAAACATTGCTGTACATAGCAGAACCCAATCTGCATGTCACATTCATCCACCAAATGAATATTGGCAGTGTAATTATGACAGCAACAGGTTTCAGAATAGGTTCATTGGAGCGTATTCATCCTGTCAGTCAATTTGTAGTGACCCTGCCAAACGAGTCAGACTGAAACCTGTATTTGTTTTACATGGTAGGAGTGCTGGGGTCTTTGTCAAAAACAAGAAAACAGGTACATATTTCTACTTTACTTACAATTAGGTCACACTACACATGCATTTACATGTTCATGCACACACTCATCTGAGCTTTGTTCTTTTCTTTTAATAGTCTTATTATTTTCCTCACATCCATGGGGAAGTGGAATAAATCTTACCTCCGTCAACCATGCACGTTGTAAAAGCCAACTATAATGCTGGGAGCAATGGGCTAGTAACCCCTTTTCCTATACAGCTTACTAAAAATAAAAAATTATGTCGTCTGAATGTGTGTTGATGTAGTGCAGATAAAAATGTGTGGATGTTATGAATGAAAAGCTGGAGGTCTGGCTCTAAAGTGAAAAAGCTGCAGGGGTGTCAGTGGGGACAAAAATAGGTTTAGGTCAGGGGTTTCTAATAGAGAAAAGGAAGTAGCAATAAAGTTGAAGGATCAGTTATAGCAGGAAGAGGAATAGAAATGTATAAATTCAAGGATTATGTAGAGTATAACAAGTCAGATGTGAAAAAATGGGTAACAATAAGTGTTTATGTACCTGAATAGAAATGGAGAGATTTTGGGAGTGCAAGGGGAGTTTTGAACCAAGAATACTTGTGGTGGGGGACCTAAATGCTGAAGTGGATAAAACTGTTGTGGAGGCAGTAGTAAGTTCAAGGTGCCAGGGGTAAATGAAAATTAATGAATGTATGTGTGTGAATGTGCGAGTGAATGAGTGAATGAGTGAGTGAGTGAGTGAATGTACTCGCCTATTTGTGGTTGCAGGGGTCGAGTCATAGCTCCTGGCCCCGCCTCTTCACTGATTGCTACTAGGTCCTCTCTCTCCCTGCTCCATGAGCTTTATCAAACCTAGTATTAAAACTATGTATGGTTCCTGCCTCCACTACGCAGCTTTCTAGGCTATTCCACTTCCTGACAACTATGACTGAAGAAATACTTCCTAACATACCTTTGACTCATAGGAGTCTTCAACTTCCAAATGTGACCTTGTTTCTGTGTCCCCTCTCTGGAACATCTCGTCTCTGTCCACCTTATCTATTCCTCGCAGTATTTTATATGTCGTTATCATGTCTTCCCTAACCCTCCTGTCCTCTAGTGTCGTCAGGCCGATTTCCCTTAACCTTTCTTCGTAGGACAATCCCCTTAGCTCTGGGACTAGTCTTGTTGCAAACCTTTGCACTTTTTCTTTACGTGCTTGACCAGGTGTGGGTTCCAAACTGGTGCTGCATACTCCAGTATGGGCCTCACGTATATGGTATACAGTCTTGAATGATTCCTTAGTGAGGTATTGGAACGCTATTCTTAGGTTTGCCAGCCGCCCGTATGCTGCAGCAGTTATCTGATTGATGTGTGCCTCAGGAGATGTGCTCGGTATTATACTCACCCCAAGATCTTTTTCTTTGAGTGAGGTTTGCAGTCTTTGGCCACCTAGACTATACTCTGTCTGCGGTCTTCTTTGCCCTTCCCCGATATTCATGACTTTACATTTGGCAGGGTTAAATTCAAGGAGCCAGTTACTGGACCAGGCTTGCAGCCTGTCCAGGTCTCTTTGTAGTCCTGCCTGATCCTCGACTGATTTGATTCTTCTCATTAACTTCACATCATCTGCAAACAGGGACACTTCTGAGTATCCCTTCCGTTGTCATTCACATATACCAAAAACAGTACAGGTCCTAGGACTGACCCTTGTGGAACTCCACTCGTCACAGGTGCCCACTCTGACATCTCGTCACGTACCATGACTCGTTGTTGCCTCCCTGTCAGATATTCTCTGATCCATTGCAGTGCTTTCCCTGTTACGTGTGCCTGATCCTCTAGCTTTTGCATTACCCTCTTGTGAGGAACTGTGTCGAACGCCGCCTTGCAGTCCAAAAAAATGCAGTCTATACATCCCTCTCTCTCGTGTCTTACTTCTGTTACCTTGTCATAAAACTCCAGAAGGTTTGTGACACAGGATTTTCCTTCCCTGAAACCGTGCTGGTTGTCGTTTATAAGCTTGTGTCTTTCTAGGTGTTCCACCACTCTCCTCCTGATCTTCTCCATGACTTTGCATACTATACACGTCAGTGACAGGTCTGTAGTTTAAAAATTGGGACTACATTTGCCATCTTCCACGCCTCAGGTAGTTGCCCAGTTTTAATGGACGTGTTGAAGATTTGTGTTAGTGGCACACATCTCTGCTCCCTCTCTAAGGACCCACGGAGAAATGTTGTCCGGTCCCACCGCTTTTGAGGTATCGAGTGAATGAATGTGAGTGAATGAATGAATGTGAGTGAGTGAATGTGTGAGTGAATGAATGTGAGTGAGTGAATGTGTAGGAATGAATGAATGCGAGTGAGTGAATGTGTGAGTGAATGAATGTGTGAGTGAATGAATGTGTGAGTGAATGAGTGAATGAATGTGTGAGTGAATGAATGTGTGAGTGAGTGAATGAATGAGTGAATGAATGAATGAGTGAATGAATGAATGAATGAATGAGTGAGTGAATGAATGAGTGAGTGAGTGAATGAGTGAATGAATGTGTGAGTGAATGAATAAATGTGAGTGAATGTGTGTGAGTGAGTGAATGAATGAATGAGTGAATGAGTGTGAGTGAGTGAATGAATGAATGAGTGAATGAATGAGTGAGTGAATGAATGAGTGTGAGTGAATGAATGAGTGAGTGAATGAATGAGTGTGAGTGAATGAATGAGTGTGAGTGAATGAGTGTGAGTGAATGAATGAGTGAATGAATGAGTGTGAGTGAATGAATGAATGAATGAATGTGAGTGAATGAGTGTGTGTGGGGGGGGGGCCGCTTTTAACTGTTGTATAGAAAGAGGTTAGGTAATAAGTAATACATGTTTAAAGAAAGACGATAAGTATACCAAAATATGATATAGCACATCATGAAAGTAGTTTGTTGGATTATGTATTGGTGGATAAAAGGTTAATGGGTAGACTTTAGGATGTGCATGTTTATTGAGGGGCAACAGATATATCAGCATTATTTAGTTGTAGCTACAGTTGGAGGTAGATGGTGGGCAAAACAAAAATGGCAACAGCAAGTAAAAGATGAAAGTTTATAGACTAAGGGAGGAAGAAGTTAGGGTGAGAAGTAATTATTGGGAGAAAGGTATGCTAAGTGATAGTATAGGTAGGGGAGGGAGGGAGTTGAAGATGGGTGGGATAGTTTTAAAACTCGTGTTAGAATACATGGCAGAAGTTTGTGGCTATAGGAGGGTGGGTGTGGGAGGAAAGTGATTGGGGGAATGAGGTAGTGTGATAAAAGAAAATGGTCACTTGATAGGTTTTTACAGAGCAGAAGTGATATGAGGAGAGAGTATATGGAGAAAGAGGTGAAGAGGGAATGCAAAAGGAGAGCAAATTATAGTGGGTGAGGCACTGTCAACAAATTTTGCAGAGATTAAGGATTTTTTTTTTTTTAGAAATGGGTTAAGAAAGCCTAGGGAATGAATGGATTTGACAGCTAAAAACAGAATAGGAGAGTTAGATGGGAAGTAGGAGGTATTGGGAAGATGGCATGAATATTCTGAGGAACTGTTAAATGTTTATGAAGATGGAGGCAGTAATTTCATGTATTGGTCAGGAGGTATGACATCTTTTAGGAGTAAAGAGCCAGGTGTGTGGGAAAGGTGCACAAGGCACTGGATAGAATGAAAGGGGGTAAAGCAGCTGGAATTTGTGTGATCATGGCAAATGTTGAAAGCAGGGTGGGTGGGTGTGTGTGTGTGTGTGTGTGTGTGTGTGTGTGTGTGTGTGTGTGTGTGTGTGTGTGTGTGTGTGTGTTACTTTAGTTCAATAAATGTATGAAAAAGGAAGGTACCTAGGGATTAGCAGTGTATAGTATCTTTATATAAAGGGAAGGGGATCAAAAGAAATTTTAAATTATAGGGGAACAAGTTTACAAAGTATACTAGGTAAAGTGTATGGTAGGGTTATTATTGAAAATTAGAGGTAAGAGGGAGCAGGATGCAGATGAACAAGGCTTTATAATAGGTAGAGGATGTGTAGACCAAGTGTTTACACTGAAGAATACAAGTGAAATATAGATAAAGGTAGGAAATTTTCCTTGTATTTATGGGCTTAATAAAGGCATATAAGGTGGATAGGGGAGCAATGTGGCATATTAAAAGTGTATGTATGGAATAGGTACAGATCGGCCATCACTAATCCGGCATCATTGTGACATGTAGTGTGCCGGATTAGTCAGTTTCCGGATTACAGAGTGGTTAGGTTAGAATACTTAATTAAACGTATCAATAGACCTGCTACATCTTCATTTTCATCACTGCTTTCTCATCCACTGGCTTGCTGCTGTGGATTTACAACCATCTGCCCAATTTCTGAGTCTGTATAATGATTCGAGTCAGTATGATGAAATTTGAAATTATAGTAGCAAAGTTAGTACCTTTGATATACCTTTGGAGAGTTTTGAGTCTCTCAGCCCGGCTATGGGCCAGGCTCGTCTGGTGCTTGCCTGGTCAACCAGGCTGTTGCTGCCCCACATCCATCACAGCCTGGTTGATCTGGCACCTGGTGAAGACTTCTCCAGTTTCCTCTTTAAGGCTTCTACACTTGTTCCAGCCGTGTTTCGGATATCTTCTGGCAAGATGTTGAATAGTCTGGGACCCCGGATGTTGATACTGTGTTACCTTAATTGTCCCCACAGCACCCCTGCTCCTAACTGGATTTATTTTACACTTCCTACCATATCTCTCACTCCAGTATGTTATGACTGTACAGATTTGGGACCAGCCCCTCGAGTACTTTCCAGGTATACTATATATTATCATGCACCTCTCTCTCCTCCGTGCAAATGAGTACATGTTCAAGACTAAGGCGTTCCCAGTAATTTAAGCGGTTTACGGGTACAATGTGAGCCGTAAACAATCACTTTGTTCCAGCTCTGATATTTCTCCTGCTCTGAACAGGGCCAACAGCACTGAGCAATATTCTAAGTGAGGGAGCACTAGCGATTTGAAGTCACCATCGGCATTATTTCCTTTGTTTTGAAAGTTCTCAATACCCACCCTGTCATCTTCCTGGCTGTCGTGATCTTATGGTCTTTAAAAGATCAGCTGACAATTATTCCCAGGTCCTTTACGTGTTCCTTTCATTCTGTTTGGAGACTTCAGTTTTGTATAGTGTTCCTTTTGAGTTCATTCTTTCCATAATACCCAAGCAGCTGGAACTTACCACCACTGAACATCATTCTCCACTGCCCACTGGAAAACCCTGATTATGTCTTCCTGTAATTTTTCAGTGTCCTCTACCAGTGACTCGTGCTTTTTTTTTTAAGCGTCATCTACAAACTAGGATACAAAAGTGTATCAGGTGTTTTTATGTCTGCTATGAGGATGAGAAACAGCAAAGGTGCCAGGACAGTGCCTTAGGGCACAGCTATTGACCTCACTGATGCTGGATTTTACCCTGTTCACTACTATTTTTGTGTTAGGAACCCAAAAATCCATCTGCCTACCTCTCCCATAAATACCCATGGCCCTCATTTTGTGTGCTATCACACCATGATCGCATTTGTCAAACTCATTTGCAAAATCTGTAAATCACATCTGCGTTTTGGTTGTCTTCCAATGCCTCCATAATTATGTCAATGGTTCAGCAGCTGTGACAGGCATGATCATCCTGCTCTAAAACCATGCTGGTTCAGGTTATGCTGGTCCATGAACTTTGTAATCTGCAGTCTTGTTACTCTTTCAAAGATTTTTATGTGAAGTTAGGGCTACTAGTAATTTTTAGCTAGTGCCCTACTACCTCCCTTATGCAAAGGAGCTATATCTGCAAAGGCCTTCGGTATTTCACCTAGATTTAAGCTCTTTCTCCGAAGAATACCGAGGGCTCGTGCTAGTGGTACTTTGCACTTTATAAATAGAGCATCCCATGAATCTGGTCCAGGGGCTGAGTGGGCATGTCCATTTCTTTTTCGAAATCTGAGATTTTTACTAATGTCAGTTGGTCTGCACGTCCTGCTGGAGTGAAAAATATTTCTGCACTTTCTACCTTGCTGCCATTTAGTGGACGGCTGAACAGACTCATACTGTTCTTTTAGGATTTCACTCATTTCTGTTCATCACTACTCACGAAATCGTAATGACATGATTGCAAACAAACCATACCACGGGTGGGGTTAGAACCCGTGATCAGTCTTAAAATTAAAATTCTAAAGGTAGTTGGAGAAAAAAATTACTTTCCAGTAAAAGTAGGCCTTAAACAGGCATGTGTAATGTCACCATGGTTTGTTTAACATTTATAAATGAGGTTGTAAAGTAAATGCTAGGTTGTTGGGGAGAGGAGTGGGATTAAATAATAGGGAATCAAATACAAAATGGGAGTCAAGTTACTTTTTGCTGATACTGTGGCTTTTGGGAAATTCTAAGAAGTTGAATAGGTTAATGGAAGAGTTTGGGAGGGGGTGTAAAGGAAGAAAGTTCAAAGAACATAGATAAGATTAAGGTGATGAGGGTATAAAAAGAGTAGGTAAAGAAAAACTGGATATCACATTGGAGGGAGTATGGAAGAGGTGAATGTTCAGATATTTTGGATTAACTTTTTGGCAGATGGATTTATGAAGGAAGATATTAACCATAGAATTGAAAAAAAAAGGCAAGTGGTGCATCGAAGCATCTGTGGAGACAAACATTATCCATGGAGGCAGATGGGAATGTACATGTATAGTGGTACCATGGAAAAATAAACACATAAGCAGTATAATGTGATCCTTTATTGACAACGTTTCGCCCACGCAGTGGGCTTTATCGAGTCACAGACAGATCTACCTGGAAAATGAGCAACATGGAGATATATATAAGGTACAGTCAGGTGGAGAATGCTGGGTCAGGTGGAGAAAGCTGCATATGAGTCTTAAAAGTAGTGTGATAGTTAAAAACATAGTGCGACTTAAAGGACCTGCAGTGTACCATTCTTGAGTTCTAGGTGGGATAGCGTTGAAGAAGTTTCTTGGCAATAGGTTCAGCTATGTTGTAGAAGCCGTTGTTCTGGTTGAAGTTGTTGGATATACAGATGAATGATGATTCTAGGATTCTTCGGTATTGCGTGTTGTCTTCTCTGGCGATGAGTCTTGCGTTTCTGTAGTTGATTAAATGGTTGTGTAAATTTCGGTGTTGAACACAGGCATTTCTTGAGTCGTCAGATCTGCCTGCGTACTGGTGTTCTGAAATGCGCGTTTGTAGGTCTCTGGATGTTTCGCCAACGTATAATTTGCTGCAGCCATTACAAGGGATTGTGTATACCCCTGCCGTGGATTGAAGCTTTTCCTGTCTGTTACTGGTAATGTCCTTAATGGTGGTGGATGTGGAGGTGGATACTCGGAATGAGGTCTTAGAAAAAATGTTGGAAACTTGTTTGGAAATGGAGTTGGTGGGAAGGACTATGTATCTCTTCTCAGCAGTGTCTTCTCTGGGTGTGTTGAAGATGTTTAATGCCCGTCGTCTGCAGTCTCTAATGAAGTGACGAGGATAGTGAAGTTTGGAAAAACTTGTTCAATGAGGGAGCATTCTTCTTCAAGGAACTCACTGCTGCAGATTCTGAGTGCGCGCAGGAAAAAGCCTATAATTACACCACGTTTAATTTTGGTGTCGTGGTGAGAGTAGAAGTGGAGAAGATCGTGTTGATTGGTAGGTTTCGATAGACTTTGAAACGAAGTTCATGGTCAGCTTTGCAGAGAAGAACATCAAGGAAAGGAAGAGTGTTGTCGACTTCTTCTTCTAGTGTAAACTGGATTGATGGCTCAACCTGGTTGAGTTCGTGTTGGAGAGCTTGAACGTTGAAGCGTCTGGGAGTTATGATGAGAATGTCGTCAACATAACGAAGCCAGGTGACAGAAGAGGGAATAATAGTGGAAAATCGCTCGGCTTCCAAATGTTCCATATATAGGTTCGCAAGGACGGCACTAAGTGGCGATCCCATGGGTAGTCCAAAAGTTTGCTGAAAGAGTTGGTTTTCGAAAGAGAAACATGTAAAGCCCACGCATAGTTCAACAAGGTCGATGAAATCGCTGGCTGGAAGAGGAAGATCAAGAGAGTCGTCAATTTTCCTGCGCAAGAGATCGATAGCTTGTGTAGTAGGTACTTTGGTGAATAGGGATGTTACATCAAGGCTGGAGAGTTTCTTGTTTCTGATGTTGATGTTGCGATACCGAAGAATCCTAGAATCATCATTCATCTGTATATCCAACAACTTCAACCAGAACAACGGCTTCTACAACATAGCTGAACCTATTGCCAAGAAACTTCTTCAACGCTATCCCACCTAGAACTCAAGAATGGTACACTGCAGGTCCTTTAAGTCACACTATGTTTTTAACTATCACACTACTTTTAAGACTCGTATGCAGCTTTCTCCACCTGACCCAGCATTCTCCACCTGACTGTACCCTATATATATCTCCATGTTGCTCATTTTCCAGGTAGATCTGTCTGACTCGATAAAGCCCACTGCGTGGGCGAAACGTTGTCAATAAAGGATCACATTATACTGCTTATGTGTTTATTTTTCCATTGTGTCGGTATTTTATACCATTTATTTCTATAGTGGTACCAGCACACTCATATGGGTGTAAAGCATGGGCTGTAAATGCTGCAGCAGAGGTGGCTGGAGGCAGTGGAGATGTTACATCTGAAGGCAATGTGTGGTGTAAATATGCAGAGAATTTGTATTAATATTGGTAGAATTACCGACAATATGTTAAGTAAAAGGACACAAATGCAACTAATGAGACATTTTATTGTGGCAACGTTTTGCTCTCCAGGAGCTTTGTCAAGCCATTACAATGTTGTTGTTGTTGTATGTTCGCCGGTACATCCGGCCCGGGTCTTCTCCAAATGGTGACCCGGCACACCCCATTACAATGCATGGACACAGGGTATATATAGGTTCAGGGTGAGGTATACTAGTAGTGGTAGAGGTAGTAGTGATACAAGTCGTAGTAGTAGTAGTGATACAATAAGGTAGAACAATCAACTTGCACATGAGTAAAAGGTGATAAAAGCAATTACTAGGGTAGTATAAAAATAGGTTACACAAATTTCTGTTGGAGGTTGGAAGAGAGAAGACCTGCAGCAGTGTTCCACATCCACGAAGTGCTTTGTAGTAGGAGAGACTGAGATGGTAAAGCTGCCTTTTTGTTTTGTTTGTGTTAGAAACAGCGCTAAGTGCTGATTCAAGGCACTTGCGTCTGCGGAAATCAGTTTTTGATTACTAAACGGGCGTCTTTGAATTTCACGAGATGATTGGTAGAATTTCGGTGTTGTACGCAAGCGTTCAGGTTATCGTTCCTACATGCATTAATGTGTTCAATGAGGCGTGTTTTGAGGTTTCTTGCTGTTTCTCCTACATAAATCTTGTCGCAGCCTCCACAGGGTATAGTGTAAACCCCTGCGTTGACTGGTTCATGGTGCTTGGATTTTGTCCTGGTTAGATCCTTTATAGAAGTGCTGGAAGCGAGGGTGACTAGTGTTAGCTTGTGCAAGTACTTTAGAAATGTTCGATGCAACTTGGCTGTTTAGAAGAATTATAACTTTCTTTGGAGTGGTGTTGGTGCATGGAGAATTAATGATCTGAAGAGCTCTTCTCTTGCAACCTTCACTGATTTACATTTTCCTTCCCTTTTCATCAAAGATTGCAAGAGAAGAGCTCTTCAGATCATTAATTCTCCATGCACCAACACCACTCCAAACAGTTATAATTCTTCCCAACAGCCAGGTTGCATCCAACATTTCTAAAGTATTTGCACAAGCTAACACTAGAGTCGCCATCGCTTCCAGCACTTCTATAAAGGATCTAACCAGGACAAAATCCAAGCACCATGAACCAGTCAACGCAGGGGTTTACACTATACCCTGTGGAGGCTGTGACAAGATTTATGTAGGAGAAACAGCAAGAAACCTCGAAACACGCCTCATTGAACACAATGCATGTAGGAACGATAACCTGAACAACGCCTGCGTACAACACCGAAATTCTACCAATCATCTCATGAAATTCAAAGACGCCCGTTTAGTAATCAAAGAAACTGATTTCCGCAGACGCAAGTGCCTTGAATCAGCACTTTTCGCTGTTTCTAACAATTAAACAAAAAGGCAGCTTTACCATCTCTGAAGTCTTAGCAAGAATCCTCCTGAAAACAGTAAACCCTACCATCTCGGTCTCTCCTACTACACAAGCACTTCGCGGATGTGGAACTGCTGCAGGTCTTCTCATTTTCCAACCTCCAACAGAAATATTTGTCTAACCTATTTTTATACTACCCTAGTAATTGCTTTTATCACCTTTTACTTATGTGCAAGTTGATTGTTCTACCTACCTTATTGTAGCACTACTACGACTTATATCACTACTACCTCTACCACCACTAGTATTACACCTCACCCTGAACCTATATATACTCTGTGTCCATGCATTGTAACGGCTTGACAAAGCTCCTGGAGAGTGAAACGTTGCCACAATAAAATGTCTCATTAGTTGCATTTGTGTCCTTTTTACTTAACAGGATTTGTAGTTTGGAAGTTAGGTGGTGTGGTTACTAAAAGCATTATTCAGTGGGCTGAAGAGGGACTGTTGAGATGGTTTGGTTATTTAGAGGATGGAGTAAAATAGACTTGGGTGTATGAATTGAGACTAATGGTTTTTGGGAACTGACAAGCTGTTTGTGTGAGCAGTAATATTTTGTGAAGGGATTCAGGGAAACCAGTTAGCCAGACTTGAGTCCTGGAGGTGGGAAGTACAATAATGACTGTTTGGACTGACATCTAAACTGTGGTATCTGAGCACTTCTGAAGACAATGATTGTGTAAATGATGGTGAAAGTGTTGTGATGGTGAGTGTCTTATTTTGGGTTACCGTACCTTGGTGGGAGACTGCAGAAGTGTTGAAAAAAAAATCTCATCACTTGACATTTCAGTGGCATGACAAGTCACTGGTGTGAAACTCTTGCACTTCACCAGTACCAATGTCAAGGTCAAACCATGGCACATGTTTACATGTTCCAGACACATTCACATACAGAAAATAAAAAGGCTTGTTCATCAATTACCCCATGTATAATATATGCCCCCTTATCAAGATATGGTTCTATCATTCTTACTACCTGAGGTGGCCAATAATTTCCTGGCATCTTTCAATATTTTCTTTCCATGTACACAAAAATCAATATCAGGCAGGTTTCACAATCACACAAACAGCTCAGTACCAAAGTATTTTCTCTTGCTTGGTATAAACTTTCTAAAGGGATCAAGGTTCTTGATGGGATAAAAATGTACAACTTTTATCAGATTCATAAAAACATCCAAGCTTTAACTTGTCATTCATGTCAAACCTTGTTTTGTCTAAGTGTAGCATATGTAACAGCAGGATAAATCTGTTGACTGGGACAAGATCACTGAAGGCTGAGGTACAAATATTCAGTCAGTTGACCAGTATGACTAAATAGTGCACTTAAACATGTAACAAGAATTATGGCAGACATCTCTGCCACAGTTGTGACCTTCCACCGGTGTTGCAGTGATTATGGTGAAATCATGTTTGCCAATGAATACTGAACGCATTCATTTCCTGACTAAATTTGCACTGGATGAAGACTAATAAGCTTACTCTCAATATAGACAAGACCTATTTCATTCAGTTTGGAAACAGCTACAAATGTTCCACTTAACATAATGCTCAACGATTCACCCATCACAAGACTCAGAGGGAAAAATTCCTAGGAATCCACCTTGACAGTAGCCTTAAATTCCAAACAAAAATTTCCAAGAAAATATCAAAGACAGTAGGCATACTATCAAAGATACTACTATGTGCCTCACTCAACTCTCCTTGAACTATCATTCACTCATCTACCCTTATCTCACCTATGGAATTTGTGCATGGGGATCAACATTAAATCCCCTTAGACTGCTCATAACCCAGCAAAAGGCTGCAGTCAGAATGATAAATTCCCACTAGGCAGCATACTCCACCAATATTCAAGTCTAAAACTACTAGCCGTAAAGAACATTCACACTTATTCTTGTGCCTACTACATACATAGATCTCTACACTAATATAAACCCTCCACTCAAAATTCTTCAACTTTAACAGGACCCATGACCATAACAAGACAGATCAGGAATTCATTACCAGTAAATACTAAACCTGGTCTGAACATCAATTTAAGATGTCTCAAAAACCACCTACTCACCCAAAACTAAATACTCTTACTGTAAACTACTTTCAACAATGCTCTGTTATTTTCCTATAATATAATTTCAATATTTACTATTGATGTAACCATCTTCAGATTGTAATTTGAGTAAATTTATTAACTTATATGCTAATGTTTAACTAAAACAATTAATTTCTCTAGTATTAAGTAGTCTACAGGCCATTAGATTCAGTCTGCCCATAATGCCATGGCATGATAGTGGCTCTTTGCACTTCAGTTCATGATTGTAATTATGAAATCTCTGTAAAGTTGCAATGAAATGAAAATTATATTTTAATTTCACTTTCCTGTTTAGTAAGTATACAAGTCTTCACATTTACCCTTTCACGGTTTCGGGCGTACTAGTATGCTTACGCACCAGGGTTTTCGACGTACTAGTACGCCTAAATTCTAGCACCCTCAAATCAAGCAGAAACAGGCCTAGATGCGAGAGAATGGGTCTGTGCAGTCAGTGTGCGCAGTATAAAAAAAATCCTGCACCACAGTGCATAATTAGGAAAAAACTTTTTGGTTTAAAACAGCGACTTTGCAGTCTATTTTCTTATGGTATTTATGGTTGTATTATCGTTTTCTTGGTCTCATTTGATAGAATGGAAGATATATTACAGAAATAGATAATTTTGATTGGTTTCACAAGTACCTTGAAACCGAGTGCAAAGTAGTGAAAATGTTCGATTTTTGCTGATGTTCAAGAGTAAACGACTCACGCCATGCATCTAATACACATCAACTGGCGAGTCTAATATTCTTGCACAGGGGAGAAAAGAGAGGGAGAGAGAGGGGAGAGAGAGAGGGGAGAGAGGGGGAGAGGGGAGAGAGGGGGAGAGAGGGAGAGAGGGAGAGGGAGAGAGAGGGGGAGAGAGAGGGGGAGAGAGAGGGAGAGAGAGAGGGGGAGAGAGGGGAGAGAGGGGGGGAGGAGAGAGGGGGAGAGAGAGGGGGAGAGAGAGAGGGGGAGAGAGAGGGGGAGAGACAGAGGGGGGAGAGACAGAGAGAGGGGGGGTGAGAGAGAGAGGGGGAGAGAGAGAGGGGGAGAGAGAGGGGGGGAGGAGAGAGAGGGGGAGAGAGAGAGGGGGAGAGAGAGAGGGGGAGAGAGAGAGGGGAGAGAGAGAGAGAGAGGGGGAGAGAGGGGAGAGAGGGGAGAGAGAGGGAGAGAGGGGAGACAGAGGAGAGAGAGGGGGAGAGAGAGAGAGGGGGAGAGAGGGGGGGTGAGAGAGAGGGGGGGTGAGAGAGAGGGGGAGAGAGAGAGAGAGAGAGAGGGGGAGACAGATAGAGAGACAGACACTTACCTTTACCTTTGAAGAGTTTCTCTACTCTGGGCCCGGACATTGGCCAGGCTCATCTGGTCAACCAGGCTGTTGCTGCTGGAGGCCAGCTGCCCCACATCCATCACAGCCTGGTTGTTCTGGCACCTGGTGAAGACACTTGTCCAGTTTCCTCTTGAAGGCTCCTACATTTGTCCCAGCCGTGTTTCGGATATCTTCTGGTAAGATGTTAAATAGTCTGGGACCCCCGATGTTGACACAGAATTCCCTTAGTCCCCACCACACCCCTGCTCCTCACTGGGTTTATTTTAGACTTCCTCCCATATCTCTCACTCCAGTATGGTATGGCAGTGTGCAGATTTGGGACCAAGCCCTCGAGTACTTTCCAGTTATACATTATCATGCATCTATCCCCTCTGCTCTGCTCCAATGAGTACATGTTCAAGACATGAAGGCATTCCCAATAATTTAGATATTTTACTGGCTCAATGCGAGCCATAAACGATCTATTTGTTCCAGCTCTATTTCTGGTGCTTTGAATAGGGCCATCAGCACTGAGCAATATTCTAAGTGAGGGAGCACTAGTGATTTGAAGATTGTCACCTTCGGCATTATTTCCCTTGTTTTGAAAGTTCTCAATACCCACCCCGTCATCTTCCTGGCTGTTGTGATCTTTGTCTTATGTACTTTAAAAGAAAGGTCAGCTGACAATTATTCCCAGGTTCTTTACATGTTCCTTTCGTTCTATTTGGTGACCCTCTTTTGAGTTTTGTATATAGTGTTCCTTCCTTTTAAGTTCATTCTTTCCATACCTAGGCAGCTGGAACTTATCACCATTGAACATAATGTTCTCCACTGCTCACTGGAAAAACCCTGCTTATGTCTTCCTGTAATTTTTCAGTGTCCTCTACCGTAGTGACTTTCATGCTTATTTTAGTGTCATCTGCAAATGATACAGAAGTGTGCTGGGTGTTTTTATCTCTCTGCTATGAGAATGAGAAACAGCAGAGGTGCCAGGACAGTGCTTTGGGATACTGAGCTTTTGACCTCACTGATGCTGGATCTATTGTGTTCAGAGCCGGCCTGCCGAATACACATTACACGTTCCAGAATTCTCTTTACTTAGGGCATAGGTTATAGTACATTCTAGAAGGATGACACTACCAGTGGAATCAAAATTGAAAGATGTGGCATGTGTTGCACATAGGTTATAAAGGTTTTTGATATTTCCTTAACCACTTGTGGCCACATCCATCTCAGCCACTAAACTCAGGGTCAACACTCCTCTTAAAGGGAAGGGAGTTAATATTTGACATCAGTGAATCCCTGGTGTTTGCCACGATGTTTGCTCTAGTTGCTCAATTGAACTGGAGCTCCCACAAAGTACTAAGTGATCCCAGGTTTTGTTTAATACTGCACACAGTGTTAAAACCCATTCTATACTGACCAGGCATCTTGGGCCAATCGTGCCAAATTTGAAGGCAGAAAATAGAACTATCTACGTTTGGAGCGCTAGTGGTGACAGATCTACGTTTGGACAGTTTACGGGCTAACAGTTTAGTGCAAAAATATGAACTCACAAACCTATTAACTTCATAACATTTATGACTATTACCTTCATGCTATCTAATGATTTAAGGACAACTTAAAATGCTGGATGTTAAAATTATACAGAAATTCATTATTTACTTACCCGCTCGAACGTCACCAGTGGCTACCTCAGCCAGGTATCTGTAGTAATCCCCCTTCATCTTAAGGTAAAAAACCTTAGATTCTGGATTGGAGGCCTTAGGAATAAGGAACTTGTCGAGAAGACCCTGAAGAATAAAGAATAACCTCTTGTTAATGTTGCCTTTTATACTAGTGAATTTAATTAAAATTTTATATAACAGCCATCAAATTCCTTTGTACTATAGGAGCCCAATAGTAAAAGTGAAGGAAATCTTTCAACATTTGGGCCAACAACCATTTTATAAACCCCACCCCCACAACCCCATCCCAGTCATGAGGGTTATTATATATTGCCTAATTTCATAATTAGGCTTTAATTTGTCAAAGTTAAAAAAACATACATTATCCTGATTAATTGAAAAGGGTACAGTTTAGTGATAGGCAGAAACCTTGTTCAGAGATAGACAATAGATGTAGGACTGGTCTCAAATCTTTGGTGTATCTTCAGATGGTTTTTAGGGTATTTTTAGTTTCCTTTTATCACTTGATAGAGTAAGACATTTCAAAAATGCATTATTCTGATTAGTTTCAGGACTGGAAGTAGCTTGAAAGTGAGCTAACTAGCAGAAATTAGATTTGTCAATATTCCAGGCCACTAATAACATCACTCCCAGTTGGTCATCTAATTTGTGTTCACAAATGTGCCAACATTTAGAGGAAATGTTTTAGTGCCAGGAATGTCTACATAATGAATGTTTTAAATTTGCATTTTTTTAATGGTGAGAAATTTGCCAAAATACAGAATTCTGATCACTATTGGGTAGTTGAAAGTTTATTAAATGGACAGTTTCTTGTGCTCCATCCATGTTGGTGAAATGGCTAAGAATTTAGCTGACTGGAGCAATGTAACTGGCCTAAAATAGGACAAAGTGGGCAAAACTGCCGGTGCATAAAATTGCACTTAAACTGCCACGCATAATGCCACAAGTTTTTCATTACACTTCAGAAAAAAAATCATTTTAAGGGGGCTGGGGTGAGGTTGCAATTTTTTTTCACGATCAAGTTTCATTTTGAGGATCTGGACAGTGAAAGGGTTAATTTAATGCTGTCAGTTTCCCAATTAATTGCAGTCTTGTTTGAACTAACTGGTCGAAGACCTTGATACCATGTCATTCTGCTGTTCTTTCCAACAGCTATGCTTTTTTTTTATAAAGCAATTTCAGTAATTTCATTACTTCTCCTTATCCCTGTATCTTGCAATATACTGTACAGTACTACTACAAACTGGTTTTGCTTTCTTACCACCTGCCTGGGGTTTATTAACAGCCTGTTCAACAAAACTGTTCCTGTTGGCAGCCCTATGAAAGTAAAAGACTGGGCAGGCAGTGCAAAATACCCACAATGAAAAGTAGGGGTGCCATTGGTACACTCAAAGAAAACACAGTAAGTATTGGTAATTCTGCATAAGCAGAATTACTAATAGGCCACTGGCTGCCTTCAAGAGGGAGCTGGACAGATACTTAAAATTCAGTGCCGGATCAGCCGGGCTGTGGTTCGTATATTGGACTTGCATGCAGCCAACAGTAACAGCCTGGTTGATGAGGCCCTGATCCACCAGGAGGCCTGGTTGTGGACCAGGGCATTGATCCCCAGAATACCCTCCAGATAGACTATCATTACAGCCAGGTTAATCTGGCACAGAGGTCAAAATGCTCTAACTTCTGCACCTTGTCTAGCTTGACTACTTTGAATCTTCTGCAATTTTAATCTAAGCACTAAACATTTATGCCATTAGTAAGGAATGGAAGGCTTATCTGGGGACAATAGCTCCAATACCTTAGATCATGAGCCCTTTGCCAGCATCAGAGCACCACTATTAAATCTTTGGCACTGAACTTCACGCAGAGCTCTTATGCCTACCCTGTCTGCACTACTCCCAAGTAACTAGGCTGGAAGAGGGAGTAATTATGTTACTGGCCTTTCTTTCAAAGAACACTAAAGACCCCTGTGGAACACCACTCGTGATTCATCCCCACTAATTTCTCTTAAGCAAATTGTTGCCTATTTGTCAATCATCCCTATCCAGGAAAAAAAAAAAATATACAATGTGCCTCTACTTTCCCAAACAACAGTAATTCTTTCCAGAATTCCACACTGAAGTCTACACAATATTGCATTACCATGATCTACCTCCTCAAATACCCTAGTGAAAAAAGTCTAAATTAATAAGGAAGGAATGCCCCTTTGTAAAACCATGCTGAAAGTCATTGATCAATTTGTCTAAAGTTAGCTTTCATTGCCTTGGAAATTAAACTAATTTTCCCCCCACACCACAATGGAGATTAGGCTAATTCATCTAATTCAAAGTTAACAACCTGTCTCCTGCTTTGTAAATAGGGGTCATTTGCCATTTTCCACTTCTCTGGTGATATGCCAGTTTGTAGTGATATGCTGAATGTAAGGTTCATCCTTACATTCCTTTATAACCTTTGAAAACACTTCAACAGGGCCCAGAGACTTAATCTGAGAACCATGTACACTGAAGAAACTCTGGCAGTGCAGGTGGATGTATATACTGTGAAGAAACTCTGGCAGTGCAGGTGGATGTATATACTGTGAAGAAACTCTGGCAGTGCAGGTGGATGTATATACTGTGAAGAAACTCTGGCAGTGCAGGTGGATGTATATACTGTGAAGAAACTCTGGCAGTGCAGGTGGATGTATATACTGTGAAGAAACTCTGGCAGTGCAGGTGGATGTATATACTGTGAAGAAACTCTGGCAGTGCAGGTGGATGTATATACTGTGAAGAAACTCTGGCAGTGCAGGTGGATGTATATACTGTGAAGAAACTCTGGCAGTGCAGGTGGGGACAAAGGTGACCATAACCCCTTTATCTTCTCCCTTAATCTATGCTAATGAGATCTTTCATCTTGTAACGAAGCTTCATTAACCCTTTCAGGGTCCGTCCCGTAGTTCTACGGCTTTGAAGCCAGGGTCCAAACCGTAGAACTACGCCAAAATTCTAGCAGCCTTATTTAGAGCAAGAAGGCTGGTAGGCCTACGCCTAAGACTGGATCTGCGTGGTCATTGCACGCAGTAAACAAAAAATCTGGGTGCCCGCATGGTATTGTGGGAATGCCATCTCAGTACACATCGTTCACCATGCCTCATGGCAAGGCAGCTCTCAAAGGCGAATGGGGACTCCTATTCCCAACTGATAGTTCTGACACTGATGGAAGTGGATCTGAAGAAGAATTCTATGGTTTTGATCAATTTGTGACAGAAAGCAACGATCAGGATATCGAAAATAGTGCCGAAAATCCTGACGAACCTCAACCTTCCACCTCGGGTGCTGTTGTCTCAATCACGTTCAGTTGTACCTCGAGAGAAAATTAATATTTTCGCGTGGCCAGGCCTCTGACTGGAGTAATGGTGATGATAGTGACGTGGACTGATTTTATTGCTCTTTATGACCATTCGAGTAGTGACAGGAATCATTCGCCAGTGAAGCGACAGTATATATGCCGCCGCATGTGCTCAGGTAGTGTACCATATGCAATTCCAAGGGGACGGAGTACATCCCATGGCCCTACACCTGGAATAGACAGTGAAAGATGTGGCTACAATTGGTATGTATAGACCACAGGCATCAGTAGGCGGTGGTGCCATGGGCACACAGCATGACACCAGCCCAGGACAAAGCGGAGCATCATCCATCCCCACACCACAACCTGTACAACCACAACCAGCTTATGATGTCCAGTATCCACCAGCAAACTGCATCTTGGATTTTCAGCAAAATCCCAATTTTGTTCACAATCCCCATCAGTTTGATGACAAACTGGAATCCTGCCATCTTGTTCCCTTGGAAACACTGCAAATGAACTGGAATTCTTTGAACTATTCTTTGACCAGCCCTTGATGGAAAATATTGTCAGGGAAAGTAACAAGTATTTTGAGTACACCATGGCAAATACTATATCACCACAGTCAAGACTACACCGGTATAAGCAGACAACTGTGGCTGAAATGTATTTTTTTTTTTAAATGCTTATGCCTCATGTCTATAAGCAAAATATAAAATCATACTGGTCCACAGATCGGCTAATTTCTACCAAGGCCTTCAGTGAAATCCCAGTGAACAGATTTATCTTGCTGTTACATATGTTGCACTTCTCTGACAAAACTAGGCCTGACAGAAATGACAGGTTATACAAGATTAGAAATGTTTTTATGCATCTGAAACATAAGTTCCTCATGTACTTTTATCCATTCAAGAATCTTGTAATTGACGAGTCTGATTTTGTTCAAAGGCAGATTGTCGTTCAAGCAGTATATACTGAGCAAGAGGAAACGCTTTGGTATAAAACTTTGTACTTTGACAGTGGCCTGGTATTGGATATAGTGGTACCCAGAGTTTTACTTTATTCGATCCAGAAGGCTGTTCGAGTGCCATTACCGAACGAATTTGTTGCCACAAGGAATAATGTAAATTAGATTAGTCCATTTCAGACCCCTAAAAATACACTTACAAAAGCACTTACAATAATACACTTACATAATTGTAAGAGTTGGGAGCAGTACGAAACTCTGGGTACAACTAATTGTATACACGAAGTAAAACACTGAAAGATACCAGGATGTTATTGGGTATCTCTGGTGACAGTGAGAACAATGATGGCACCATATCTTGGTAAGGGACATACATTATACTGACAACTGGTACACAAGCTCCTTAACTCACCGATTTCTTGCGAGTGAACATTACAGACACGTGTAGCACAGTGCGTTCTAATCGTAAACATATGACCAGGTTCAATGCAGGCACTTGTAGTGGTGAGGTGCAGGCGTTTGCTGCCAATGACATGGAATTATGGTGGCACGACAAACTGTCACATTATTGACGTCCATTCACCATAACGGAATGAAAGACAGTGGCAAGGTGGATAGTGACTAATGAACGCATTCTAAAACCAGCAACAGTGATTGATTATACACAAAACATGTATTTAGTTGACAAATATAATAAGCAGATTGGCTTTGCCTATTGTGTTCGTAAGAGTTACAAGTGGTACATGAAACTTTTCTTCCATCTCATGGACATTTCAATGCTCAATGCACATATGTACCAAATAAAGACCGGCAACAGACCACCGAATGGTGAATTTTGTTTATCTGTTGTCAGACAACTAATAAAGTACAGTGAAATCAAGTTTTGTACGCCCTGAGTATTGTACTTTGAGTTTAGAACCGTTTTTTCAGCTAAATTTTGTCCCGAGTTCAGCACTGTGCCCTGTGTTTCGTAACTAGTACCAGACCTGTCCGCCTCCCTGCGCAGCCGTCGTGAGTCAGTGGCTTAGTTTCTCCTTGAGTGAACATTACATTATATACTAGGCATTTAAATTACCCTAGAGCAATAAAATGCATATACAGTACTAACCTCAAAATATTTGTATAGTCTTAACCCTTTGAGGGTCGACAGGCCCTCTCGCAAACTTAAGAATTTTTGGAAAAAAATTTTTTTATGAAATGGAGAATCTTTTTCAGATCATAACGACACCAAAAGTATGAAATTTGATGGAAAACGTGCAGAATTATGCTCTCACGAAGTTTTCAGTCTCGACGATATTTACGCATCGGCGATTTTGCCCACTTTAAGCCCTATTTTTGGCCAATTCCAATGTTCCAGTCTACTAAAATCATAGCAATTTCGCTAGAACTCCATTTCTTCTACTGAGTGCAAGAAACCACCCATTTACCAATTTAAATTACCCAAGTGGCCAAATTGGCCAATTTCACACATTTCAAATGATGCCAATTTCAAAATGGGGTCCAGAATAAACAAGGCAGACATTGCTGGCACTAAAATAACATCTTCTCTACTCATTAGTCACATCTCCAGGCCCATCTTACATTACTTTTGCTTTCCATTTTGAATTTTTATTCTTGCAAAAAAAATTGAAGATTTACTGTTGAGATGAGCTCATGGCGTAGAACTACGGTTTGGACCCTGAAAGGGTTAAGCAATAGGAAAAGGATGAAACTAAATAAACTCCTGACAGCATAAGCCGCTCTGCCTATTTTCTGAAAGGTATGTAAATGGAGTACATACCAGTCCATTTGTACATTATGGTTTTCTTATGAAAGAAGTGATCTAATGCAGTTAGCATTACAAACTCAGCTTTCTCTTATACTAACACGTCTGAAGGAGGAAAGAATGGGAAGATGGTTTCACAGCTGGAGCAAGAATGCCTGCCACCACCGTCCTCCCCCGCCACCACATTCGTAATGACATGCATTTTACTCATTCTAGAGTGTATGTCAGGTTTTTGTTATTTATACTGTTTATGTCATTAGATGAATTGTGATAGATAAATAAGCTGTCAAGTTGATAATAGCTTCATAGTGAAGTACTATTTTGTACTGCCTCCTGACAGCAGGAACGAATTTAATTTTATTTCCATTATTTATGGGAAATATTGATTCGACTTGAATGTTTTAAGTTGAGAACTAGCTCCTGGAACGGATTAAGTTCGAAAGTCGGGGTTCCACTGTACTATGTTGAAGCTGGTATTGATGGCTTGATTGAAGATGTAACATTGGACATCTTCACTTAAGCCATGTTGAACATCGCTAAACTTGGCCAATAACTCTGCCACAAGTTCAACTTTACTATATCCATAGATTATGTTCAGTGTGTGGAGAATTACTGGCGATACCTCTTAGCAGAGATAACTGTTGGTTAGTACTTCAACACTATCTTTGCTTAAGTTCTCAACCCTTTCACTGTCAAGACCCCTGCTCACAAACTGTCAGAATTAAAAAAAAAATCTTATAAAATGATAATCTTTTCCTGATAGTAATGACACCAAAAGTATGAAATTTGATGTTAAACTTGGAATTATGCTCTCGCAAAGTTAGCGGTCTTGCAATATTTACGCATTGGCAATTTTGCCCACTTTGAGAACTATTTTCAGCCAATTCCATTCTTCCAGTTGACCAAGCTCAGCTATTTTGGTAGAACTCTTGTTCTATCAATTGAGTAAAAGAAACTGCCCATTTACACATTTCAACTACCCAATACTGATCAAATTGGTAATTTTGCCAATTTCATATGCAATTCAAAGAAGGCCAATTTCAAAATAGGGTCCAGAATTAATGCAAACATTTCTAGCACTAAAATAACATTTTCTCTGTTCATTAGTCACGATTCCAGGCCCCTCTATCACGCTTGGTTTCCATTTTTAATTTCTATTAAAAAGTAGATTTACTGTTATGCAAACTACTACAGTATTGTAAGAATTGTATAATGTCAGCACATTTGTGAAAGCATATTAGACCCACCAAATGATGTGTATTGGACGTGTGACAAATTTTTTTTACTCTTGAACATCGGCAAAAATCAAACTTTTTGCTACTTTGAGCTCAATTTCGAGGTACGTTTAGTCCGTAAACCCTTCAAAATCATCTCAAGTTCTGTAATATATCTTCCATTCTATTAAATGAGACCAAGAAAACATGAATACAACCATAAATGCCATACAAAAATATACTGCAAAGTTGCTGCTTTAAATTAAAAAAAAAATTATGCACTGCATGCTGCAGATTTTCTTTATGCTGCACACTGACCACTCAAACCCATTCTCTCGTATGTAGGCCTACCAGCTTTCTCCTGCAAGATTGGAAGCCACTAGAATTTTGGCTTACTATTATGGGACAGACTGTCTTGCATGCTGTAATATGGGACCAACAGTGAAAGGGTCAATATTTGTTAAGCACGAATAAGTGATTTAGAATACACGGTTTGACCACAAATTTACGTTTCTACATTGTATGATTGTCAGTAATAGTTCTCCTAGTTTACTTGCTCACTCAGTAATGTCTGATTATTCACAGCAGTGTTTCTGGCACTCTTGCAGTTTCATATTTGTGGTATATCTCCCACTTCCTCCCACTTCCTAGAGATTGTCAACACATGACTAGTTTTTCTCAAGTCCAAGTGGATACGGCCACAATTTTTTTTCTACATGGCATGTCCTTGCTGGTCACACTCTATCACTTGCTACATTGTCACTGGTCAAATTCATCCTTGGAGCTCAAGACTTAAATTTTCTGCTGACACGTCTACAGGTGTTAGTACCAGCTCTGATGACTTAGTTGGATCAAAGAAAACTGATTCCTTGACTACAAGGTGCTGCTTATCAAGAATGCCACTAGTTATCAGGCTAGAGGCATATTACTATGAATTTTTAACGAGATTTGATAAATATACTGCAGGTCCTCTAGCAGGAGAGGAGTCTGCTTTACACGAGTAGGGATTGTCCATTTTATCTATTCATCTAGATCAAATTTAGTGTCGATCTAAATCTGCATAGTAAGGAAACATGGCCTCCGGACCCTCTCAGGGTCCAGAGGCCAAATCTCAGTGAGCCAGGGTCCAAGAATTAAAAAAAAAAAAAAAGTTATAATTGACCTTAACCATCAAATGCAGAGGGATTTATGAACGTCTTACAATGTTTGACATTGCAAACTTTGTTCACTTCCCTACTCATCAACCTGATGGAAAAGGGAAAACTGGCCCACCCTTTGCTCACACCTTGCCACCTCCAACTGGAATCCTCTTTAATTGAATGCCTTCACTGAACACACCTTTAATCAACAAATACATCCCTCAGCGATAGTGTGACAAAGCCTCAACAAGATTGGTCTTGGTTCAGCTTAAAGGGTACTACTGCTAAGAACAAGGCTTGAATGTAAAGCATTCCACTAAGAGGAACCTGCACAAGCAAACTTATAAAAATTAAAGTTCAAAACAGGACCATTTCTAGATGGGAGGCTGACTAGAATGGCATCAGGAAGGGTGGCCTCCAAAATCTGGTGGTCTATGTCAATGATCAACAAGGTTATTTGCCTGAAGAAATTCTTCCACCTCTAAATCAGCAGGATGCGACAATCTCTACTAGCAGTCAGGAAAAAGCTGATGGCTGCCAAGATGAAAATTCCTAATCCAGCTGGGGGAAAGGGAAGGGGGAGGTAAAAAGAACGTTCTCGTATGCCACAATGTAAACTAGAAGTCAGTAGACCAAATAAAATTGCCAACCCACAACTTCAACCTCTGTCGTGTGTGAGGGTGAGGGTGTGTGTGTGTGGGGAGGGTGTGTGTGTGGGGAGGGTGTGTGGTGGGGGAGGGTGTGTGTGTGGGGGAGGGTGTGTGGGGGGAGGGTGTGTGTGGGGGAGGGGTGTGTGTGGGGAGGGTGTGTGTGGGGGAGGGTGTGTGGGGGGAGGGTGTGTGTGGGGAGGGTGTGGGGGAGGGGGGTGGGGGATGGTGTGTGGGTGGAGGGTGTGGGGGGAGGGTGTGTGGGGAGGGTGTGGGGGAGGGTGTGTGGGGGGTGTGGGGGGGAGGGTGTGGGGGGAGGGTGTGTGGGGGAGGGTGTGTGGGGAGGGTGTGTGGGGGAGGGTGTGTGGGGTGGGGTGTTGGGGGGTTTGGGGAGGGTGTGTGGGGAGTGTGTGGAGGGTGTGATGGGAGTGTGCATTTGGTGGAGCGTGTGTGTGGGGGAGGGTGTGTGTGGGGGGGAGGGGGTGGTGTGGGGGAGGGTGGGTGGGGGGGGGGTGTGGGGAGAGGGGTGTGTGTGGGGGAGGGGTGTGGGGAGGGTGTGGGGGAGGGTGTGTGGTGGGAGGGTGTGTGGGGAGGGTGTGTGGGGGAGGGTGTGTGGGGGAGGGTGTGTGGGGAGGGTGTGTGGGGGTGGGGGAGGGTGTGTGGAGGGGTGTGTGGGGGAGGGTGTGTGGGGGGTGGGAGGGTGTGGGGGAGGGTGTGGGGGAGGGTGTGTGGGGGAGGGTGTTGGGGGTAGGGTGTGTGGGGGAGGGTGTGTGGGTGGAGGGTGTGTGGGGGAGGGTGTGTGGGGTGGGGGGGTGTGGGTGGGAGGGTGTGGGGGGAGGGTGTGTGGGTGGGAGGGTGTGTGGGGGAGGGTGTGGGTGGGAGGGTGTGTGGGTGGGAGGGTGTGTGCGCGCGTGCGTGCGTAGGAGGGTGTGTACTCACCTATTTGTGGTTGCAGGGGTCGAGTCAGTTCCTGGCCCCGCCTCTTCACGGATTGCTACTAGGTCCCCTTTCCTTGCTCCATGAGCTTCATCAAACAGTCTTAAAACTATGTATGGTTCTGCCTCCACTACGTCGCTTTCTAGGCCATTCCACTTCCTGACAACTGACTGAAGAAATACTTCCTAACATCCCTTTGACTCATAGGAGTCTTCAACTTCCAATTGTGACCCCTCGTTTCTGTGTCCCCTCTGGAACATCTTCTGTCCACCTTATCTATTCCTCGCAGTATTTTATATGTCGTTATGTCTACCCTAACCCTCCTGTCCTCTAGTGTCGTCAGGCCGATTTCCTTTAACCTTTCTTCGTAGGACAATCCCCTTAGCTCTGGGACTAGTCTTGTTGCAAACCTTTGCACTCTAATTTATTTACGTGCTTGACCAGGTGGGTGTTCCAAACTGGTGGTGCATACTCCAGTATGGGCCTGACGTATATGGTGTACAAAGTCTTGAACGATTCCTTAGAGAGGTATTAGAAAGCTATTCTTAGCGTTTGCGCGCGCAGGAGGGTGTGTGAGGGAGGTGTGTGTGAGGAGGGTTGTGGAGGGGTGTGAGGAGGGGTGTGGGAGGTGTGTGAGGGAGGGTGTGTGTGAGGGAGGGTGTGTGTGTGAGGGAGGGGTGTGTGTGAGGGAGGGGGTGTGTGTACTCACCTAATTGTACACGCCTAATTGTGGTTGTAGGGGTCGAGACTAAGCTCCTGGCCCCTCTTCGCTGTCCGCTACTGGGGGTCTGCTCTCCCTGCTCCATGAGCTTTATCATACCTCATCTTAAAACTATGTATGGTTCCTGCCTCCACTATCTTTCTCTAGACTATTCCACTTCCTGACTACTCTGTGGCTGAAGAAATGCTTCCTAACATCCCTTTGACTCATCTGAGTCTTCAGCTTCCAGTTGTGTCCCCTTGTTTCTGTGTTCCCTCTGGAACATCCTGTCACTGTATGTCGTTTTGTATGTCGTTATGTCTCCTCTAACCCTTCTTACCTCCAGTGTTAGTCCTATTTCCCTCAACCTATCCTCATAGGACAGACCCCTGAGTTGTGGAACTAACCTTGTCGCAAACCTTTGCACTTTCTCTAGTTTCTTTACGTGCTTGACCAGGTGTGGGTTCCAGACTGGTGCTGCATATTCTAGTATGGGCCTGACGTACACGGTGTACAATGTCTTGAAAGATTCCTTGTTAAGGTAACTGAACGCTAATCTTAGGTTTGCCAGTCGCCCATATGCTGCCGCAATTATCTGGTTTATGTGTGCCTCCGGAGACGTGCTTGGCGTTATACTCACCCCCAAGGTCTGAGGGTGAGGTGTGAGGGTGTGTGTGAGGGGGTGTGTGAGGGGTGTGTGAGGGGGTGAGGGGGGTGAGGGGGTGAGAGGGGGTGTGAGGGTGAGGGGGTGTAACGAAACACTTCGAAATGTTTCGGCCCCGCCGGGAATTGAACCCGGGCCCTCCGTGCGTGAAGCAAGAGCGCTAGCCACCATGCCATCGGGGCGCGCGTGTGTACTCACCTAATTGTGGTTGCAGGGGTCGAGACTCAGCTCTTGGCCCCGCCTCTTTGTCCGCTACTGGGTCTCTGCTCTCCCTGCTCCATGAGCTTTATCATACCTCGTCTTAAAACTGTGTATGGTTCCTGCCTCCACTATCTTTCTCTAGACTATTCCACTTCCCGACTATGTGGCTGAAGAAATGCTTCCTAACATCCCTTTGACTCATCTGAGTCTTCAGCTTCCAGTTGTGTCCCCTTGTTTCTGTGTTCCCTCTGGAACATCCTGTCACTGTCTACCTTGTCGATTCCCCGCAGTATTTTGTATGTCGTTATGTCTCCTCTGACCCTTCTTTCCTCCAGTGTTGTTAGTCCAATTTCCCTCAACCTTTCTTCATAGGACAGACCCCTGAGTTGTGGAACTAACCTAGTCGCAAACCTTTGCACTTTCTCTAGTTTCTTTATGTGCTTGACCAGGTGTGGGTTCCAGACTGGTGCTGCATATTCTAGTATGGGCCTGACGTACACGGTGTACAGTGTCTTGAACGATTCCTTGTTAAGGTAACGGAACGCTAATCTTAGGTTTGCCAGTCGCCCATATGCTGCCCCAGTTATCTGGTTGATGTGTGCCTCCGGAGACGTGCTTGGCGTTATACTCACCCCAAGGTCTTTCTCCTTTGCCGAGGTTTGTAGCCTTTGTCCGCCTATCCTGTACTGTCAGCGGTCTTCTTTGCCCTTCTCTGATCTTCATTATTTTCCATTTGGTGGGATTGAATTCGAGAAGCCAGTTGCTAGACCAGATGTCAAGCTTGTCCAGGTCTGTTTGAAGTCCTGCTTGGTCCTCCTCCGATGTGATTCTCTTCATTAATTTCACATCATCCGCGAACAGACTTCTGAGTCTATCCCATCAGTCATGTCATTTACATATACCAAGAATAACACTGGTCCTAGGACTGACCCCTGCGGTACGCCGCTCGTCACAGGCGCCCACATGTGCGTGTGCGTACTCGCCTATTCGAGTCAGTTCCTGGCCCCGCCTCTTCACTGATTGCTACTAGGTCCCCTCTCCTTGCTCCATGAGCTTCATCATAACCGTCTTAAAACTATGTATGGTTCCTGCCTCCACTACGTCGCTTTCTAGGCCATTCCACTTCCTGACAACTGACCGAAGAAATACTTCCTAACATCCCTTTGACTCATAGGAGTCTTCAACTTCCAATTGTGACCCCTTGTCTGTGTCCCCTCTGGAACATCTTGTCTGTCCACCTTATCTATTCCTCGCAGTATTTTATATGTCGTTATGTCTCCCCTAACCCTCCTGTCCTCTAGTGTCATCAGGCCGATTTCCTTTAACCTTTCTTCGTAGGACAATTCCCTTAGCTCAGGGACTAGTCTTGTTGCAAACCTTTGCACTTTCTCTAATTTCTTGACGTGCTTGACCAGGTGTGGGTTCCAACTGGTGCTGCATACTCCAGTATGGGCCTGACGTATATGGTGTACAGAGTCTTGAACGATTCCTTAGCGAGGTATTAGAAAGCTATTCTTAGCGTTTGCGCGCGCAGGAGGGTGGGTGGCTGGGTGTGTACTCATCCACTTGTGGTTGCAGGGGTCAATTCATAGTTCCTGGCCCCGCCTCTTCACCGATTGCTACTAGGTCCTCTCTCCCTGCTCCATGAGCTTTATCAAACCTCGTCTTAAAACTATGTATGGTTCCTGCCTCCACTACGTCGCTTTCTAGGCTATGGGGGGGTGGGGGGGGGGGTGTGGGTGGGGGGGGTGGTGGTGTGTGTGTGTGTGTGTGTGTGTGTGTGTGTGTGTGTGTGTGTGTGTGTGTGTGTGTGTGTGTGTAACGAAACACTTCGAAATATTTCGGCCTCGCCGGGAATTGAACCCAGGCCCTCCGTGCGTGAAGACACCATGCCATCGGGGGCGTGTTGTATGTACGTGTGCGCAGGCAGGAGTGGAATTTTTGTTCACAAAATAGATACTGTTTTCATACTGCATAATTGTAATAATTTTATAAATATCGGCACATTCGTGAATGCATATTAAACCCAGAAACGGACATGTGACGTTTTGTTTACTCTAACATCGTCAAAAATCTAACATTTCCACTACTTTGAGCTCAATTTCAAGCTACTTTTAGTCTGTAAACCATTCAAAATTACCTATTCTTTAACAGTGTCCATTCTATCAAATGAGACCAAGAAAATGAAAATACATCCATAAATGCAATACGAAAATACACAGCAAATTTGCAGTTTTTAAACAAAAAACTGGTTGGGTTTTTTCTCGTTATGCACCGCTTGTTGCAGGATTTTTTTTTTTATACTGCACACTAACCATGCAGACCCATTCTCTCGTATTTAGTCCTACAAGCTTTCTCCCGCAAGATTTGGAGCTGCTAGAATTTTGTTGTATTACAGGACCGACACTGGCTTCAAAGTCGTAATTTTACAGGACTGACACCGAAGGGGGTTAAGCAACACTGACTCGTCCACATTACTTACAGACCAAGAAACCAGTCTACAACAAATTGTTTCATGTTCTTGCCCTCCCCCTACCTGTAGTTATATAGTTAACACCAAATTATAATTTTTTTCCATCTAGGTTTATTGCACTCCTAACTCCTCTCCCAGGATAACTTATTATTCACGAAAATGTTAATAAACAGCAACAATACTTACCAATACATCCTGGCATATTTCCCTTAGTTCTGTTTCGACCTGAAGGAAAAAAAAAAACAGGAGACTTAAAAGAGTAATCAAGCATATTATCATCTAATATATCTATAAAAACCACTTAATTATTAAGTGCTGAAGTACAGACTGCTTACCTTCTCTCTGTATTCCTTCGCCATTTGTTGTTTTCGTTCTGAACCTTCTGTTTTTTGTTCTATGGAGGAAATAACTCGCCAGGAACTTCTCCGAGCTCCTACAACATTCTTGTATGCTACTGACAAAAGATTGCGCTCCTCATTTGAGAGCTCCACCCCTGGAAGTAGAAGATGAGAGACATGACCACCTAGGGATTAAACAAAGACATCCCCTCCCATTAAGGTAATCTAAGCAGCAATAAACCAGCTTACTAAAGGCAAGATTAACTTTAAATCTCTTCCATTACACAGATTAAAAAAAAAATTCTGCTCAGGAATATATTAAACGCCAGTACGTGCTAAAGCACAATTCTGTGGTTAACTTATGCCTGTCAGTAATAAAAAACACTATCAGCAATTACTTGCATATTACTGTTATTTACACCTCTCATTCCTGCTACTAGCCCTCTGCACATTTATAAAGTAAAACAGTATAATAGAGTACAGTAAAATATTAAAGGGGAAGAGGCAGGGAGGAGAGAAGAAGAAATTAGGAGAGGTGAACCACAACCTGTTTTACAAAGCTATAAAAAAACTTAATTTTCAACAGGGCAAAATTAAAATAGCACAAGTTAACCACATTAATCACAATTTTTTTTTTTTCAATACCACAGGTTACATACACTCAAGTTTAATAGACACTCGCATAGCTGTAGATACGCTTACCACTGAGGGTTTTCAGTTTTCCTATTCTTGCCCCAGTCTTGGGCCAAACTTTTCAATAAGCATTATCAACAAGGCTAGTTATTGCCAGGAACCCCCAACCCCCACATGCTTCACAGCCTGGCTAATGTGGCCCTTTACTAAGGTACACATCCAATTTCCCCAAAGCTTACACTTTCCAGCAATGGTTTCACTGTTGGGGTCATGCTAAACAGTCTGGACCTACAGATGTTGAAATGTTCTTTTGTGCCCACTGTAATTCCAGTTTTACACCATTTTACACTAATCTCCAGTATATTATGGCAGAATTAGGACCAGACTCAAACACTTTCAACATGTGTAGTGTCATCTCTACTCCAATGACTACATATTTAGGACAGGCATTCCCAGTAATTTAAATACCTTATTGGCTCTAAGTGGGCCATAAATGATTCATCCATTCCAGCTGAATTCTTCTGCCTTTGTTCCTTGAAAGAATTGGTCAGCCAACATTACACCCATTTCTCTCAATACTTACTTCTATGTGATCTTTCACTTCATAGTGTCTTGTGTTCATTCTTTTCATAGCCAAGTACTGTAGTTGAACTTTTTCCCTCACTGCCCACTTAAAGACTCGTGTCCTCTAGTGAGGAAATTCCCACTTTTTATATTTGCAATGATACTTAAATGGTAAATGGTATCTATGTTCACCGAGGATAAACATTAAAGCTTCAGGACCATGCTTATAAAGGGTACCAAGTTTTTTACTTTGTTATGGCTTGATTCTGTCACTTACTATTCTGCGCTGAAAGTACATTTGCTTATTTTCACAACTGTACCTAATTCCCCCAAATTGTGTACAATCAGTGATCACATTTTCCAAATGACTTTACAAAATGTGAAGACCTCTACACCTTTAGCTTTCTTCCAACAATAATGCTGTCAGTGGTTTAGTAGCTGTGGCAAGCATCATCTTCCTGCTCAAAATCAATGTTGATTTGGGTTGTATAGGTTATGCTCTTCCATAGTTTGTAATTTGCCATCTTATCAGTTTTCAAGACTGTCTGCACTAAAGCCTCTGGTATTTATTTCTCCTATATCTAAACTTTCTCCAAAGAATACAGTGGAATTCCATGAATCCAGGTGCTGTATGGCTAATTTACCCCCCCACCCCATTCTTCTTTATTTGTACTTTTGTCAGTTATGTGATCTGTGTGGTCTTGGGGCAACATTTTCCATTCTCAAACCTGCTTTAAATTAACGACTTGCTGAACATTGGTCTTAATTTTTTAACTCCCTTCTATTTTCATTAGTGTACGAACCTTCTGCAATAAGTGAACCAATTCTACACTTAGATCTTTACCTAAATTTTGCATACATGTAGAAGTATTTAGGGTATCAATATATTTGACAGCTTTTTGTTCCTTTTATGCTTCCATCTGATATTAAAGCTTAAGTGTTTTAATCTTCAGTAAAGGTTACCTTCCTTTTTTTTTAGGAATTTCAAACTTTTCCTGCATCTACATTCTTGTATGCTTTCTACATCTGACCTTTCAGGCTTTCAAGAGTATACTTTACACAAACCTTGTATGCTTTGACTTTTTCAAAAAGTGGGTGAGGGTTTTGAGTGCTTTTCAGACATACCCAGGGGAAAGTAAAGTTTTTCCATTCTAATTCCTCAAAGCTAAATTTACTAAACATCCCTTTATTTATACTATTTCTGGAATTCTCCACTCCTAGATTTATGCTTTTTTGTACATCTGTGATCAGAGAATATTGTTTGATTATGTCTGCTTAGTTCTTTGTTATGCATAAGGATCAAACCCAGTATACTTCCATTCCTAATCAGTTCTGTGATGTTTGTTCAGATTAAGCTTTTCACAAAGCCCCCTTAGATCTCTGGTAGGTATTTGCTGAGTTAACATGCTTCTGGGAATTATTTCTAGTACAACACTCTTACCATTTCCAATCTCAAATTTTGGAGATGGAAATAGCTGAGGATAATTTTTGGTGTAGCTTTCAAGGCATTTACATTTTCCTGGTCTGTTCCATGAACTCTCTCAAGTACTGTTGACAGTTGTATATACTATATTTTTGAACACATCGGCAGTTTCTCACTGAAAAAAAAAAATCATTCACTCCGTCACAGTCTTGCCAGAGGCATGCCTACACTACAGTTATACAACTGCAACATTAAACACCCCTCCTTCAGTGCCAGCACTGTACTTCCCATCTCCAGGAATAGAGTCCAGCCTGCCAGTTTCCCTGAATCACTTCATAAATGTTACCTTTCTTACACTCCAATAGCACGTCAAATCCTAAAAACCATTTGTCTCCATTCGCTCCTATCTAACACGCTCACACGCTTGTTGGAAGTCAAAGCCCTCGCACACAACCTCCTTTACCCCTCCCTCCAACCTTTCCTAGGCCAACCCCTACCCTGCCTTCCCTCAACTACAGATTTATACACTCTCAAAGTCATTGTCTCGTTCCATTCTCTACATGTCCAAACCATTTCAACCCCTCTTTCAGTTCTCTGGATAATAGTTTTGGTAATTCCACCTCCTCCTAATAATCTCCAAACTACATATTCTCTGCATTATATTCACACCCCACACACCCTCAGACATGACTATCTCCACTGCCTCCAGCCTTCTTGTTGCAACATTCACAACCCATTCATCACACCCAGTGTTGGTATAACTACTCATACATTCCCCCCTCTGCTTTCAAGGATACAGTTCTTTGTCTACACAAACACTCAGTTCACCACTCGCCTTTTCCCAAGGAGTTTGTGGAGACAAAGAACTGTATCCTTGAAAGCAGAGGGGAATGTATGAGTATAGTTATACAAACACTTGTATGGGTGTGATGCATGGGTTGTGAATGTTGCAACAAGAAGGCTGGAGGCAGTGGAGATTTCATGTCTGAAGGCAATGTGTGGTGTAAATATAATGCAGAGAATCCATAGTCTGGAGATTAGGTGGGGGGGGGGGGGGTGATTACCAAAACTATTATCCAGAGACCTGAGGAGGGGTGCATGCCACCCGGTTCGTTTACATTCTCTGAGCACCGCGTCTCCATTATGTTTGGAAACTTTCCAAAATTTCGGTGTTTAAGTTTTCATATTTTATATATACTGATAATTATACTTGTGTACCCGTAACTAAGTAAATTTACACTGTGCTGGTGTGCAGGTACACATTAAAATCACTAGTGTCTTAGTCTTGAAGACACCATATTAATAACAATGAGGCACATTAAATGTCTTATAAAATGTTACACATTTTGTCTAATCCATCTTATTTTTTCAAAATTATATAATCATGATACATAAACAAATACACCCACACAAGAATAAATTAACAAATATGAAATGTTTTTCTAGCCTACTTGCCAGAGAAAATTAAAACCATACGCGTTTGCCGTGCGCGCGTGCACCCGTCCCCAATCTCAGTGTCTTTCGTTTTATCTCTCTTTACTCACCTTAAGTAATGACTGTACACTATGCATTTTATCACTAGGGCTCTTTAAATGTTGTAGTATATTGTGTGGGTGGGGTGGCCTGGCTGACTACCGTTATAAAATGGCAACATTAACACCCCTGCTTCAGAGTGCAGGCACTGATGTGTGAATACAGCCTCTCCTCATTTAGCGACGTATACACTTTTACAGATGCCTCTGAATTATGACTGGCACTGACCAGTATTTATACCTAAATAATGAATATTAGAGCTGATTTCCTTTATTGTTTTTATTTCAATATACAGTACACTACTGTATAAACACTTAAAAATATACCAGAAATGTTATAAATGGTGCAAAGGTGACATTAAAACTATCAAACCTGGTTGAAAACCCCACTACCATTATACAGTGGACCCCCGAGTTTCGTAAGGTTCTTATTTTGTAAACATTGTGTTTCGTAAGCTTTTTTCGATTTCAAGAATCGTAAACTGGCGGCGCAGGACACCGCCAGTGAAGCGTTGTTTACTATTGAGAGAACATTACATTACCCAGCGTGCTCTTTCAAACATTCACAATACATTTGGTGTCTTTTTTGGTGGTTTAGTGATTGTCACTGAAATGTCACCATGGGTCCAAAGAAGCTTTCTAGTGGCACCCATGTGGTAAAGAAAGTGAGGAACACCATTGAACTGAAGAGATTATAGAAAAATATGAGTGGAGTACGTCTGAGTGAGCTTGCCAGGATGTACAAGAAAACCCCATCTACTATCAGCTCTATCCTGGCAAAGAGAAATGAGATCAAGGAAGCTAATGTTGCAAAAAGGGGTTGATATGTTAACGAAAAATAATAGATCGAAAACAGTGGATAAGGTTGAGAAGTAGTAGGTGTGGATCAATGAAAAACAGAGCGGGTGATAGTATTTCCATGGCGATAATTTGTGAAAAGGCTAGGAAGTTGCACTCAGATCTTGTCAAGACAATGCCTGGAACCAGTGGTGAGGCGAGTGATTTTAAAGCCAGCAAAGGCTGGTTTGACAGGTTTAAGAAACGTAGTGGCATACAGTGTTGTGAGACATGGTGAGGCAGCCAGCTCAGACAAACGTGCAGCTGAAAAATTTGTGCAGGAATTCCAGGGGTTTGTAGAGGCTGAACAATTCCTCCCCCAACAAGTGTTTAACTGATGAAACAGGCCTGTTTTGGAAGAAAATGCCCAACAGGACCTTCATTACTCAGGAGGAAAAGGCACAGCCAGGACAAGCCTATGAAAGACAGGCTAACTTATGATGTGCACCAATGCCAGTGGTGATTTTAAAGTGAAGCCTTTACTGGTGTATCACTGAAAATCCCAGACCCTTCAGGAATCACAGTGTTGACAAGAATTTGTGTGTGCAGGTCATTGCAAACTTCAAGAAACTGTACACCAAAGCAGTGTTTGAAAAGTGCTTTGAAGTGACCTTGGACACTGAGTTGACCCTAAGAGAGTTCAGGAAAGATCACTTCAACATTGTGCAATGCATACGCCTTATAGGTAAGGCTTGGGAGGGAGTGACTTCCAGGACTTTGAACTCTGCTTGGAGACCATTGTGGCCAGGTTGTGTCCAACAGAGGGATTTTGAAGGATTTGAGGCTGACCCTGACGACCCTGTGCCTGTTGTGGAAGATATTGTGCCATTGGGGAACAGCCTGGGGTTGAACGAGCACAGGGTAGAGCTAACAACTGAAGAGCTGCAAGAGCTTCATCTGGAACAGCAACAGACCACAGCTGAGGTTATTGCTTCAAAGGAGGAGGGTGAGAGACAGGAGGTGCCTTCTTCAGTGCTTAAGGAGATGTGTACAAAGTGGAATGAGTTGCAGACATTTGTTGAAAGACACCACCCTTTGCAAGCTGAAATGAGCCTTCTGTGCAGCCACTTCAGTGACAGAGCCATGTCGCACTTCAGGAAAGTGTTGAGTCGCCAGAAACACAGGACTCTGGACAGTTACTTTACCAGGCAGGGGTCTAGTGACTCAAGCTGGTCCTAGTGGCATTAAAAGACCAAGAAGGGAAGTAACCCCAGAGAGGGACTTGTTACCTGAAGTCCTTTTGGATAGGGATTCCCCTTCCAACCACTAACACCCTGCCCCTGTCAGCAACTCTACCTTCCAGATGCCTGCAACTCTCTAACCCTTTCAGGGTCCAAGGGGGGTCTCCGAAACTCTTTCTCAGGGTCCAAGAATTTAAAAAAAAAAAATCTTATGAAATGATAGAGAATCTTTTTCCGATCATAACGCCACAAAAATTAAATTTGATCGAAAACTAACGGAATTATGCTTTCGCGAAGTTAGCGGTAGCATCGGCGGATTTCGCCCACTTTGAGCCCTATTTTCTGCAAATTCCAATGTCTCGGTCAACTAAAATTATAGCCATGTCGCTAGAACTCCATTTCTTCTATCGATTGAGTACAAGAAACCACCAATTTACCAATTACAACTACCCAAAATAGTGGTCAGAAAATGGCAATTTGGCCAATTTCTCACAAATTTCAAACGATGCCAATTTGAAAATAGAGTCCAGAATAAACAAGGCAGACATTCCTGGCACTAAAATAAAGTCTTCTCTGTTCATTAGTCACGTTTCCAGGCCCCTCTTTACATTACTTTTGCTTTTCATTTTGAATTTTTATTCTCACAAAAAAATATAAGATTTACTGTTATGTATACAACTGCATCATTGTAAAAATGGTATAAATAATATTAGAGCACTTGTGCATGAATATTAGACTCGCCAGTTGATGTGTATTGGACGAATAGTGTGATTTGTTTACTCTTGAACATCGTCAAAAAGTGAACATTTTCGCTACTTTGAGCTCAATTTCAAGGTACTTGTTGTCAAACCAATCAAAATCATCTCTATTTCTGTAATATATCGTCCAATCTATCAAATGAGACCAAGAAAACGAGAATACATCAATAAATACCATACGAAAATAGACTGCAAAGTCGCTGTTTTAAACCAAAAACACGGTCAGTTTTTTTTTTCCTCATTATGCACTGTGTGGTGCAGGAATTTTTTTATACTGCGCACACTGACCGCACAGACCCATTCTATCACATCTAGGCCTAACAGCCTGTTTCTGCTTGATTTGAGGGCGCTAGAATTTAGGCGTACTAGTACGTCAATAACCCCAGGGCATAAGCCGTACTAGTACGTCAATAACCCTGAAAGGGTAAATAAAAGGTAAGTAAATGTATATATATATATATATATATAATGTATATATATATATATATATATATATATATATATATATATATATATATATATAAAATATATATATATATATATATATATATACATATATATATATATATATATATATATATATATATACATATATATATATATATATATATTGTTTTTAATTTTGCATATTTTTTGTGGAACGGATTAATTGTATTTACATTATTTCTTATGGGAAATAATGGTTCGAATTTCGTAAACTTTGTGTTAAGTAATAGCTCCTGGAACGGATTAATTACGATACTCTGGGTCCACTGTAGTATGCTCCTCACTTGGCGACTAATTTGTTTAATGACGTGGTCTTAGGAACGGAACTCCTTCATTAAGTGAGGAGAGGCTGTATTTACAACTATCAAATATGCAGATACCCATGGTTTAATATTTATATATTCCCCTGATATGGCACAGCACTGTCCAGCAATGAACCAATGATCACAGCAGCTATTGACATTTAACTACCTGGTGTTTATACCATATGGTACCTGACAGAGATGCTGTTCCCAAAACACTCATCTGTTATTGTGGGATAAAACCCTAAGCAGGTTTCAGAACTGCCATCAAATATATGGATAAGGTGTTTCTGTAAAACAATTGGCATAAATGCCCCTCCCCACTTTTTTGAACATCTTAACCCACCTGGGTTTGTCTCAGACCTAAAGAATTTACTGCAGTCAGTATTTCCAGGAGTGAGAAGCAGTTAAAACTGCTAATTGAAATATGGCTCAACTTATTTATTTTACAGCATAAAATCTTTCCATGGGGATGGCTGAAAGGAATGCAACAAATTACCTAGTATGCATTGGAAGTCGAAAAAGCAAGCACTGAAACTTAAATGTTAAGATACAATGACCAAACCTGATAAAGCAATCTTGGCCAATACTAATTCATACTAAATAGAGCATCAAAAACAGCTAGTTATAGTAGGTAACTTGATTATGAAAAGTTCAACTTTGGAAGCCAACTATACAAGAAACGTTAATAGCTAAATCTTCCTCCAAAGGAAGAATTAAAGAAAATTACATCATTCCACTATTTATTAGAATTTTATTTAATTAGCAACATCCACTGCAACTGATATTTGGAAAGTTACTTTAAAGTGAAGCCTTTAACAATGGAGCAAGCCAGTGACCATTTCTGGTACTAACATGACTGATCCTTAAACATTAGGTATACAACTGGAAAACTGCATAGATGGATATTTAACTTCCTAACAATTATGCAGAGCCATTATGAACAGAGCAATCAGGCATTGCCAACTGAATACTGTTCTTCACACCAGCCCCTTCCCCATCTCTTATCCAATAGCCATAATTCATAGTACTAGCATCCTCTGAAGACTAGAATTTTTATGAGCAGGGCATTCACTGGACAACACTGAAAGCTGATACCAGTCTTCCAGTGGGTCACTAATGTTTAGAGACTTCAATTCCCTTTGAAAACTGAGGAAATGAAAACAAGTATACAAACTAATCATTGAAGACAAGTTCAATACAAGTAATTAAAGATCTCATTCAAGGATCACAATCACTAAAGGACCTCATTCAAGGATCACAATCACTAAAGGACCTCATTCAAGGATCACAATCACTAAAGGACCTCATTCAAGGATCACAATCACTAAAGGACCTCATTCAAGGATCACAATCACTAAAGGACCTCATTCAAGGATCACAATCACTAAAGGACCTCATTCAAGGATCACAATCACTAAAGGACCTCATTCAAGGATCACAATCACTAAAGGACCTCATTCAAGGATCACAATCACTAAAGGACCTCATTCAAGGATCACAATCACTAAAGGACCTCATTCAATTTCCCTAAAGGATCAAAAATCACTACAAGGACCTCATTCAAGGATCACAATCACTAAAGGATCTCATTCAAGGATCAATCACTAAAGGATCTCATTCAAGGATCACAATCACTAAAGGAAGATTAAAGGCTGGATAACTACAACATTCAAAACCTGAAGCCAAACAAATGACTGCACATTCTCTGAGCTTGAATATTACTATGTATATACTAACAACCCCCTTTTAAGACAGGCAAAACTGCAGTTAGGTTATGTGGTGAACTTTCACTGCCAATAAACAAGCCAAGCACCTAACTCTGCATCTTCAAAAGTACATCAAAGGTTAGGTAGTGTACACGCAACCCCCACACATAAAAAGAGGAGCTTACGACGACGTTTCGGTCCGACTTTTGACCATTTACAAAATCACACTAACACAGGCAGTGCTCCTTTCCTAGAATATGACCGACTCTTCTACTACTACCAATTCCATTACTACCTCCATTATTACCCCACTTTCTTGTGCCCTCCCCTGTCTGCCTGCCTATAAATACCCCTTCCACCTGTCCTGTGTGTTAGTGTGACTTTGTAAATGGTCCAAGTCGGACCAAAATGTCGTCGTAAGCTCCTCTTTTCATATGTGCGGGTTGTGTGTATTGTTCGTCACGGTATTGTGCCTTTTTTGTTATTTGTTATGTTAGGTAGTGTATTAGAGGCATTCATCACAACCCATTAAAAATATTTGTAAGAAGCACAACTGAAAAAAAAAGTTAAAGGAATTGGGAAGAAATTTTAAACCGTAATTTGAGGTAAAAAAAAAATTCTGAAACTTTTACTTGAAATTGTTGGTCATTTATACGTGAAGGATATGAACAGTAATCATGTTAGGGGTAGAAGAAATCTAGCAAAATAAAAAGTTTGGTGCAGTGTATTCCAAGGTAATTTTAAAGAATATAATGAAATTCTCCCAAAAAGGTTGTGAAAAACTAAATTAACTTGTGTACTTAGCCACATGATGCCAAATGCTTGGGGGAGGACCATTCCCCACAGCTGTCTCAGAACAAGCCTCTCCATGGAGCAAGTATTAAACCAGGCAGTTACTGCTGGTTGCATGTGTCATCACAACTGCATACGTTAGCCATGATGCCACCAACTTCAAATACTGTCAGGTGAGCAGAGTTCAAACCCTGTTAGATGCCTCACAGTGAGGGAGTAGCAAGTCACGTGTACCCTCAGGCAGACCAGACAAGACTGCAGGCTGGGCCTCCTGCTACCTATTCTCAATATACCATTTACCATCTGAATGATTATTTACCACCTGTACTCCACTTCAGGACCCTTCCCGACAAATGGTGGGGCAGCGGTGGGATGCGAATTTTATTTATGTGCTAGTGGAGTGTAATTTGTCAGGAAAGATCCTTAACCCTTTCAGGGTCCGTGCCATAGTTCTACGGCTTTGAGTTCTGGGTCCAAACCGTAGTTCTACGTCATGAGCTCAGCTCACTCAGATAAGCTTTGAGCGGTAAATTTGGGCCTAGATATGAGATAATACATCTATGTGGTAAGTGTGCACCACATAAAACAAATCCTGCAGCACACAGTGCATAACGAGAAAAAAATACGTAATTTTCTATTAAAACGGCGACTTTGCAGTGTTTTTTCGTACATTTTTTATAGTTGTATTTGCGATTTCTTGGTCTCATTTGATAGAATGGAAGATATATTACAGATATAGAGATGATTTTGATTGGTTTTAGTACTAGAAATGGCTTGAAACTGAGCTCAAAGTAGTGGAAATGTTAAATTTTTGCCGATGTTAGAGTAAACAAATGACCTCACACGTCTAATACGCGCCAGCTGGTGGGTCTAATACGTTCACAAATGTGGTGATATTTGTACAATTATTACAATACAGTGGACCCCCAGCTAACTAAAAAACTTCATCCCAGAAGCCTGCTCGAGTGCCATTACCGAATGAATTTACTTAAGAAATAATGTCATGTAGGTTAGTTATTTCAGACCCCAAAAATACACTTCCACAAGCACTTACAATATTATATGTACTTACATAATTGTACGATTTCCGGGGTGTTCGTTAGCCGGGGGTCCACGGTATTGCATAACAGTAAATCTTCCATTTTTTGGTTTGAATAAAAATTCATTATGTGAATAAAAAATCAAAATAGAATTCATTTGTAAAGACTGAAAACGTAACTAATGAACAGAGGAAATGTTAGTTTAGTGCCAGGAATGCCTGCATTGTTTATTCTGCACCCTATTTTGAAATTTGAATATTTTTAACAGTTAAATTGGCTAAATTACCAATTTCCAATTACTATTCTTAGTTGAAACAGTTGACTGGGCGATTTCTTGTGCTCAATCGATAGAATAGAAGTAATACTAGTGAAATAGCTAAGAATTTGGTCGACTGGAATAACGTAATTGGCCTAAAATGGTAGTCAAATTCGGCAAAATTGCCGATGCGTAAATATCGCTGACACGTCAAAATTCGTGAAAGCATAATTTCGTCAATTTTCAATCAAATTTCGTACTTTGTTTTATTACCTTCAGAAAAAGATTCTGGTGCACCCCTTCCAAAAATGGCCATGGAACCTGAAAGGGTTAAGTGGAGTACAGGTGGTAAATGATAATCATTCAGATGGTAAATGGTATAGAGAGAATAGGTAGCAGGAAGTCCAGCCTGCAGTCTTGTCCGGTCTGCCCGAGGGTACGTGTGACTGGCTACTCCCGTCACCGCAGAGCATCTAGCAAGGTTTGAACTCTGCTGACCTGACAGTATTTAAGTGTAGCATCACGGCTAATGTATGTTGAATTATGCCGACATGCAGCCCAGAAAAGTCTGGGGGGGATTGGTCCCAAATCTGCAGCGAAATCTTCCCCTCCCTCATGAAAGGCAGCTGCAATAGAGTACAGCACACTAAGAAAACTAAAGTACACAGGGACCAATAAAATATTATCCAAAGAAATTGCCTAAAAGGCCCCTAGCAGTCTTCATGAGGTAATAAAGTACATGCCTGACCAGTCAGGGTGTAGTGCATCCTTTTGTTTGCATGCAGCTACCAGGAGGCTGGCCCTGGGATGAGGCCATGGGGACAAACCTGTTAAACTAACCTTACAGGTACAGAGATGTAGCAGTATTTTGCTAATGTTTCAGTTTCAATAGTTAGGAAACTACATACATATATATGTATGTAGTTGCCTAACTAATAATTACATACAAGAGTAAATTCTTGAGCTAGAGTTCTTTATTCAACTGCTACAAGTGTGATTAGGGATAAATTATTTTCTCAGGGCTATACAGCTGTGACTAGTTTTAATTCTTGTTCCCACAGCCTAGCCATTGGCCAGGTTTGTTTGGCACTATCAACCAGGCTATTACAGGCCTGCTGGCCCATATCCATCACTGCGTAGTTGGTCTAGCACTTGGCAGATTTTTAGTTTCCTTTTGAGCACTACCTCTTCCAGTAGCACTCCCAATGTCTATCTAGTAGAATGTTCATTTGGGCCCATCCCTGCCTTTTACTTGCATTTCCTCCCATACCTACCAGTGTTATAGTACTGTAGGTTTGGGACCAGGCCCTCTACTATATTCCTCAGCTCTCAAGTGCACATTCACAACTTAGTAATGCCAAGTACTAGTTTAAATGCTATATTGGCTTTATGAAAGTGATAAAGTCTGTTCCATATCTCATCTCTCCCCTTATCTAAACAGGGCCATTAACATCAGAGCTCCAGTCTACAGCATAAGTGATTTAAAGGGTTTTCATTGGCAATTAGTCTAACTGTTATTCTATTTGGACAACTTTAATACAGTGCTCTAAATAGGTCAGCTGACATTACACAAGTTCAAATTTTTCATCACATCTGGAGGCCATCTTTGAGTTTTGTATATCATGTTCCTTTAGGGATCTTTTTCCATACACAAGCAACTGGCTTTTATCATTGAGCACTTATTTTCTAATGCCTTTGATATACCTTTGAAGAGTTTCGAGAGTATCTATTCTGAGCCCAGCCATGGGCCAGGCTCGTCTGGTGCTGTTGCTGGCTGTTGCTGCTGGAGGCCTGCTGCCCCACATATCCATCACAGCCTGGTTGATCTGGCACCTGGTGAAGACGCTTGTCCAGTTTCCTCTGAAAGCTTCTACACTTGTTCCAGCCATGTTTCAGATTTCTGGCAAGATGTTGAATAGTCTGGGACCCCAAATGTTGATACAGTGCTCCCTTGTCCCCACAGCACCCCAGCTCCTCACTGGGTTTATTTTACACTTCCTCCCATATCTCTCACTCCAGTATGTTATGGCAGTGTGCAGATTTGGGACCAGGCCCTAGAGTACCTTCCAGGTATACATTATCATGCATCTCTCCACCGCTCCAATGAGTACATGTTCAAGACTTAAGGCATTCCCAATAATTTAGATGTTTCACTGGCTCAAAGCGAGCCGTAAACGATCTCTGTTCCAGCTCTGATATTTCTCCTTTGAATGGGGCCATCAGCACTGAGCAATATTCTAAGTGAGGGAGCACTAGCAATTTGAAGTCACCATCAGCATTATTTCCCTTGTTTTGAAAGTTCTCAATACCCACCCCGATATCTTCCTGGCCGTCGTGATCTTTGTCTAATCTTTAACACTTTCGGGGTTTTTGTCGTACTAGTACGGCTTACGCACCAGGGTTTTTTGTCATAGTACGCCTAAATTCTAGCACCCTCAAATCAAGTGGAAACAGGCAGGTAGGCCTAGATGTGAGAGAAGGGTCTGTGTGGTCAGTGTGCGCAGTATAAAAAAAATCCTGCACCACAGTGCATGAGGAAAAAAAAACTTTTTGGTTTAAAACAGCGACTTTGCAGTCTATTTTCATATAGTATTTATGCTTGTATACTTGTTTTCTAAAGTCTCATTCAATAGAATGGATGATATATTACAGAGATGATTTTGACTGGTTTCACGATAAGTACCTTGAAACTCAGCGCAAAGTAGCGAAAATGTTAGATTTTTTGCTGATGTTCAAGAGTAAACAAATCACACCATGCGTCCAATACACATCAACTGGGTAGTCTAATATTCTTGCACAAGTGCAGATATCATTTATACCATTTTTACAATGATGCAGTTGTATACATAACAGTAAATCTTCTATTTTTTGTGAGAATAAAAATTCAAAATGGAAAGCAAATTTAAGGGGCCTAGAGATGTGACTAATGAATATAAAATGTTATTTTAGTGCCAGGAATTCTGTCTTGCTATTCTGGACCCTATTTTGAAATTAGCATCTTTTGAAATTTGCGAGAAATTTGCAAAATTGCAAATTTCTGACCACCTTATTGGGTAGTTCAAATCTGTAATTTGGCAGTTTCTTATACTCAATTGATAGAACAAATGGAATTCTAGCAAAATAGCGTAAATGTCATCGATACCGCTAACTTCGCGAGAGAATAATTCCGTTAGTTTTCCATCAAATTTCATAATTTTAAGATTTTTTTTTCCCGAAAAATTTGCGACCCTGAGAACGAGTTTCAGAGAGGGCCTTGCGACCCCCCAAAGGGTTAAAAGAAAGGTCAGCTGATAATTATTCCCAGGTCCTTTACAGGTTCCTTTCGTTCTATTTGGTGACCTTGAGTTTTGTATAGTGTACCTTTTGAGTTCATTCTTTCCATACCTAAGCAGCTGGAACTTATCACCATTGAACATCATGTTCTACACTGCCCACTGGAAAACCTTGCTTATGTCTTCCTGTAATTTTTCAGTGTCCTCTACCATAGTGGTTTTCATGCTTATTTTAGTGCCATCTGCAAATGATACAAAAGTGTGCCAGGTGCTTTTATCCATGTCTGCTATGAGGATGAGAAACAGCAGAGGTGCCAGGACAGTGCTTTGGGGCACAGCTTTAGACCTCACTTATGCTGGATCTTGCCCTGTTCACTACTATGTGTTGTGTGTTAGGAACTCTAAAATCCATCTGCCTACCATCCCCATAATGCCCATGGCCCTTATTTTGTGCACAATCACTATGATCGCATTTGTCAAACACCTTTGCAAAATCTGTGTAAATCACATCTGCATTTTGGTAGTCTTCCAATGCCTCCATAATTCTGTCAATGGTTCAGCAGCTGTGACAGGCATGATTATCCTGCTCTAAAGCCATGTTGGTTTGGGTTATGCCCACTGGAAGGCTGCTTATTCTTTCTCTTGCATTTTTTGGTGTCCTGTATTAAAAAATGCTTATTTTTATTTCATGCAAATTATTTTAAGCCATGGTAATTTTTGTATCTGCTATGAAGTGGGGAAAAAATTGTATCGGGTCTGCCTTGGAGTACCATTTTTTTCTTCCCCACAACTAAAATTAGTGTTTACTATGCCTATTTGTCAGAAAACTATCTGCCTACTTTTCCCATTACACCAATATACCAAACCATACCACGGGTGGGGTTCAAACCTGCGGTCAATAAGATTCATGCAACTAGGTATATTTCTACACCATAGGAAGGTTAGCATAGCCACCACTGATGGCTTTGAGGGGGACTTTAGCTAGAGTTCGTCACGGCCATGCTAGCGGGAGATTTGTCTGTAAAATCTTGCATTTGTGGACAGTGGTGCCTATGCTAACCTTCCTATGGTGTAGAAATATACCTAGTTGGATGAATCTTATTGAAGCTAGCTGGCCCAGTGGCTTACGTGACTGGAGTTTTGAGACTGACCACGAGTTCGAACACCACCCATGGTATGGTTTGTTTGCAATCGTGTCATTACGATTTCGTGAACCAACATACCAAATTTTACATGCCATCACTATTGCATTTATCAAATGCCTTAGAAAAATCCATGCAGACCAAATCTATTTTTTCCTTTAATTCTAATCTTTATGTAATGGTTCAACAGCTTCAAGCTATCTTCCTGCTCTAATTCCATGTTTGGATTATCCAGAACATGCTTTTGTGCAAGTGTAAATTGACATCACCCTTTCAGTCTCAGGATTTCACCTGTGGCTGCCAAAGTTTTTGCCAGGGTGCAGTTATCAGGTTAATGGTATTTAGCTATATAAACTGCACGAATCCAGCCCAGGAGCAGGATGCCAGCCTATAGCTTTTCAAAAAAAAATTTATGTCCAATACGATTTTTTTTATAACCAGCCAAACAATGACTAATTTGGTGAGTAAACAAGTTTATAAAAGCCCTTTAAGATTTCATTTCCCTTTCAACTTCAACCGTATAAACCACCCTTAAATAATAGACCAATTCTACAGATGTTCTTAACTTTGTTTTGCCATGTTTAGAAATACTAGTCAACTGGAGGGGGGGGGGGGCAGAAGTAAGGGGGTAAACAGTAACATGGCCAGTGTGGAAAGACACTTCAGGACATTTATTAAACGAAACATTTCACAAGTGGCTTCAGTCCTTCAGCATTAGGACTAAAGCCACTCTTTGGTAAAACATTTCCTTTAATAATGTCCTAAACTGTACATAAATGTTTCAACATCTTGTTGGTATCACCACACCATTTCTCATGGCCATTATTGTTCACCATTTTAAAGGCAAAAAAGGGCATGTACCTGTACCCTCACTCCTAATTGTAGTTGCTGGAATCTAGCCTCAGCTCCTGGCCCTGCCTCTGTTGTCCATTACTGGTTTCAGTCCTGACTGCATGAACCTTATATCTATTTCTTAAAGTAAAATATGGATTCTGCCTTTACCACCACTGCTGTCTAGATCATTCCACTTCCTGATCAGCTAGAGTTCTTGGAGCTGTGCTGTGAATTAATGAGTGAACCCAAAGAAAACTGGCTATTTCAGATACCTGTACTACATCCCTGAAGGATTCTTTTAATTTCTGCTTTCAGATACTTACGAGTCTTTAAACCACTATAACCAAAGACTACTTAAAAACATTGAAGATGTCTATATGGGATTTTTTTTTATTACCCATTACTGCAACCCTTTTTATCCCATCTGTATAGATTTCATGAAAACAAGCATATCACTAAGGCATGAATTATTCCATAACATTGTAGGCCAAACAGGAGGAAAAACTTACAAAATGAAGCACTACATCAAGACATGGGGCTGTTTTGACAATACATAAAGGATCTAAAAAAAAAAAAATGGCACTAGAAACAACCCATTTCAGATGGGTGATACAAATTAAATCCATTCTTATAAAGCAAATTATATTTGACAACAAATAAAGATAAAAATAAGCAAACAAAATGCCAATTAACCAACTGCCAGTCAGTGACAGAATTATGCAGTGCACTGGGATAAATCACTTATTGGGAAAATTCTTAAAAGTCATACTATTGTAATGTACTAGATATTTAGGAATTCTTTAAATAAGCACTGTTCTTTCTGGCAGAAAATAAGCAATAAGGTCAGCTACCTTAATTTTGCCAAGACAGCTCAGGTAAATGGTCATTATAACTGACTAAATCTGGGTTCTCCACCTATCAAAAAAAATAAAATGCTGAATGCAATGGAGGTCAAACACTGAAGTCATACCCGCCCTACGCCATTAACCCTTTCGGGGTCGGTGCCATACTAGTACGTTTTACGAGCAGGGGTTGGTGCTGTACTAGATTTATTGATATATTCGTTTTCTTGGTCTCATTTGATAGAATGGAAGATATATTACAGAAATAGATGATTTTGATTGGTTTGACAATGACAAATACCTTGAAATTGAGCTCAAAGTAGCGAAAATGTTAGATTTTTGACAATATTCAAGAGTAAACAAATCACACCATGCATCCAATACACATCAACTGGCAAGTCTAATATTCATGCATAAGTGCTCTGATATTATTTATACCATTTTTATAATGATGCGGTTGTATACATAACAGTAAATCATCTTATTTTTTGAGAGAATAAAAATTCAAATTGAAAAGCAAGTAATGTAAGAGGGGCGTGGAGACGTGACTAATGAACGGAGATGTTATTTTAGTGCCAGGATTGTCTGCCTTGGTTATTCTGGACCCTATTTTGAAATTGGCATCTTTTGAAATTTGTGTGAAATTGGCCAAATTGCCATTTTCTGACCACTATTTTGGGTAGTTGAAATTGGTAAATAGGCGGTTTCTTGTACTCAATGGATAGAAGAAATGGAGTTCTAGCGAAATAGCTATAATTTTAGTAGACTGAAACATTGGAATTTGCCGAAAATAGGGCTCAAAGTGGACGAAATCGCCGATGCGTAAATGTCATCGATACCGCTAACTTCGCGAAAGCATAATTTCGTTAGTTTTCGATCAAATTTCATAATTTTGCTTGTGTTATGATCGGAAAAAGATTCTCTATCATTTCATAAGAATTTTTTTTTCCCCTAAAATATTTTCGATCCTGAGAACATGTTTCTGAGAAGGCCGGGGGGGGGGGGGGGGGGGGGGGGGGGGGGGGGGGGGGGGGGGGGTTTTTTTTTTTTTTTTTTTTTTTTTTTTTTTTTTTTTTTTTTTTTTTTTTTTTTTTTTTTTTTTTTTTTTTAAATTATTTTATTGTGAATTTAACAAAACATCTATTTCCATGTGGCTGGCTAAGTACACAAGTTAATTTAGTTTTTCACATCCTTTTTGGAAGAATTTCATTCTATTCTTTAAAATTACCTTGGAATACACTGCACCAAACTTTTTATTCTGCTAGATTTCTTCTACCCCTAACATGATTACTGTTCATATGCTTCATGTATAAATGACCAACAATTTCAAGTAAAAGTTTCAGAAATTAATTTTTTTTTTACCTCAAATTACTGTTTAGGATTTCTTCCCAATTCCTTTAACTTTTTTTCCTTTGTGCTTCTCTTACAAATATTTTTAATGGGTTGTAATGAATGCCTCTATATAAGAGTACCTAACCTTTGATATACGTTTGAAGTTCAGAGTTTCTCTACTCGGAGACTGGCCATAGGTCAGGCTCGTCTGGGGCTTGCCTGGTCAACCAGGCTGTTGCTGCTGGAGGCCCACTGGCCCCCACATCCATCACAGCCTGGTTGATCTGGCACCTAGTGAAGATACTTGTCCAGTTTCCTCTTGAAGGCTGCTCAACTTGTCCCAGACATGTTTTGGATATCTTCTGGAAAGATGTTGAATAGTCTGGGACCCCTGGATGTTGATAGTGTTCCCTTGTCCCCACCACACCCCTGCTCCTCACTGGATTTATTTTACACTTCCTCCCATCTCTCACTCCAGTATGTTATGGCAGTGTGCAGATTTGGAACCAGACCCTCTAGTACTTTCCAGGTATATGTTATGTATCACTCCTCCACTCCAATGAGTATGTTTTCATGACGAAGGCATTCCCAATAATTTAGATGTTTTACTGGCTCAATGTGAGCTGTAAATTATCTCTGTTCCAGCTCTGATATTTCTCCTGCTTTGAATGGGGCCATCAGCACTGAGCAATATTCTAAGTGAGGGAGCACTAGCAATTTGAAGTTACCAACGGCATTATTTCCCTTGTTTTGAAAGTTTTCAATACCCACCCCGATATCTTCCTGGCTGTCATGATCTTTGTCTTGTTATGGTCTTTAAAAGAAAGATCATCTGATAATTATTCCCAGGTCCTTTACGTGTTCCTTTCATTCTATTTGGTGACCTTGAGTTTTGTATAGTGTTCCTTTTGAGTTTATTTTTTCCATACCTAAGCAGCTGGAACTATTACCATTGAACATGTTCTACACTGCCCACTGGAAAACCCTGCTTATGTCTTCCTGTAATTTTTCAGTGTCCTCTACCGTAGTGACTTTCATGCTTATTTTAGAGTCATCTGCAAATACAAAAGTGAGAGAAACGGCAGAGGTGCCAGGACAGTGCCTTGGGGCACTGCTTTTGACCTCACTGATGCTGGATCTTGCCCTGTTCACTACTACTTTGTGTTGTGTGTGTTAGGAACCCAAAAATCTATCTGCCTACCTTCCCATTATGTCCATGGCCCTCATTTTGTGTGCTATCACTCCATGATCACATTTGTCAAACCTTGGCAAAATCTGTGTAAATCGCCTCTGCATTTTGGTCGTCTTCCAATGCCTCCGTAATTCTGTCAATGGTTCAGCAGCTGTGACAGGTATGATCGTCCTGCTCTAAAGCCATGCTGGTTCAGGTTATGCTGGTCCATGAACTTTGCAATCTGCTGTCTCATCACTCTTTCGAAGATTTTTATGATTCGAAAAGTTAGGGTTACTGGTCTAATTTTTAGCTAGTGCTCTACTACCTTCCTTATGCAAAGGAGCTATGTCTGCACTCTAAGGCCTTCAGTATTTCACCTACATCTAAGCTCTTTCTCCAAAGAATACAGAGCGCTCGTGCTAATGGTACTTTTCACTTCTTTATAAATAGAGCATTCCATGAATCTGGTCCAGGTGCTGAGTGAGGGCATGTTGTCCATTTCTTTCAAAATCTATAGGATTTGTACTAATGTCAGTTAGTTGGTCTGTGCAGCCTTCTGCTTTAGTGAAAAATATTTCTGCACTTTCTACCTTGCTGCCATTTAATGGATTGCTGAACACACTCACTGTTCTCCTGTTCATCGTCAGTATAAGAATCTCTCAATGGTCCAATTCTACAGGTAGTTCTTAGCATGTATTTTGCATAGGAATAGAAATATGTTGGGTTTCTTGCAATATCCTGTATGGCCCTTTGTTCCCTTTGTACTTCTGTTAAGTATGACATCCTAAGTTTTTGCTCTAATTCAGTGATCTCTCAGCAAATGTGTGTTTTGCAGCACGTGTGTATTTAAGCAATTCAGTAACCAGTTTTCTTCTGTACCATCTCCTACGCTCTCTATATCCGATCTTCTAGGTTTCCTTAATGGTACATGCTTCATTCATACCTTGTATGCTAGGCACTGGTGGGGAACTTACTGAACATCTCATCTCTAACAGTGACGCAGTTCCCTAACCCTGGGTTAATACTCGTTTGAACTTCTATGTTGTAATCAGAGTATATTGTTTTTGAAACTTGTGTCCAAGTAGTTCCATGTTTGTGAATATCAAATCCAGGGTATTTTCATTCCTAGTGTTATCAATTATCTGTTGGTTCAATGAGTACTTTTCACAAAGCCCCATTAGTTCCCTGGTATGTGCCCGTTGACCCAGGGTGCTTCCCGGAGATATTTCTGGTATAACATTATGTTGTGCAATCTTCCATTTTACTCGAGGGAGTTAAAATCTCCAACATTCCTCTTCAATTAGCTCTTAAATTGAGTTGAGACCTGCTAACTTTAGATATTTATAATGGAGAGCTTACACTTGTTCCAGGTGTTATGGTTCAAGTGAAGGAGGGGAAAAGGTAAACAAAACCATACCACGGGTGGGGTTTGAACCCACGGTCAGAGTCAAAACTCCACACAGTCGCGTAAGCGACGGTTAGTGGACTTTCTGATCAACCTTGTGAAAGGCCACAAACCTCTAACAAACTCCAATTTAAAAGATTTCAGAAATTATGGAGAAAAGAATTGGCCAGACAAACCATCTGACATTGGAAAATAGTTTGATTTTGTCTAGCAAAAATTTTTTTTTACCAAACATGTTCATAACTTATTTTTAATGTGCCTAGTGTGCATATACAAAGATCTCATTTGGTTAAGATTGGTGAACTATCTGTCCTGGTGGCTGTCAGGCAGGGGAGGCAAGGAGGGTGGATAATCTCAGCCAATGAGGAAGGGCCATGCCTCAGTGGGAAGATGAGTGGGCTGACTGGAAGCAAAGTTGGGTGGTCCAGCAGTGCCTGCCTGCCTTCACTTATTCACTGTCTGCCTGCCTCTGATTCACCACATTGCATTCATTTTACAAATAAATATATCTGAAAGAATAGAGATCTGCACTGTTGATTATATATATAATTGTGTTATGATTGGGTGATGGGGAGGATGGGTGGAGGGGCATTGTTGGTAACTGAGGTGGGTGGGTGTCTGGAAGCCCAAGAAGGATGTTTCCCTCCAAGACACCTTCAGTCAGTGGTGGAGAACCTGAGAGCATACTACAGTACAACTTCAACCACCCACACCCATAACCAACTCCCCACACTTTCCACAAATTTCAGCTACTCCATTATGGAAAATTGGAGGAATTAAAAGCTAGAACAGCACAAAACATTCTAACCACAAGTTCTATCTAGGGTGAAATACTGTTGTAAACTAACAGATCATTTTAAAGCATTTGCAATTGAAGATCTGGAGTATACAGAAAACCTTCACTATAGATACAAGTTCAGTAAATCACCTGAATTATTGTCAATGTTTGAAATTTTTACCTATACACCTTGGAACACAAGCAAGAAAGGTTCTTCATAATTTACACCAGGAAAAATCACTCAAAACAGATTTAGCAGATGGTGCAACATACCCCCAATAAAAAGGGTGCCCCGAGTACAGTATTAGTGGCCCCAAAACTGTTCAACAGCCTCCCATTACACAAGGTTCCAGGATAACCAACAGACTGATATCTGCCTTCAAGAGGGAACTGGACAGATACCAGCCAGGCTGTGGTCTGTGGGATTATGTGCAGCAGTAACAGCCTGGTTGATCAGGATGTTACTGCTGGCCACAAGCCATAACAGGCAACAATGTTTAAACCCCCCCATCCAGAGGAAAGATTAAAGCAAAAGGTAAAAAGCCCTATCGCATTTAAAAACAGATTATAAAGTATGAAGATAGGCTCCACATGGTTGATGTAGCAAAACTTTTTGGTAAATTAAAATCTACCATTAGCACAATACTGGGCCAAAGGGAAAAAGAAGCTGACCTTGCAAAAGGCACAAGAGTGATATCAGTCCACAAATTACAGAGGTTGAAAAACACTTGTATAAATGAAAAACAGTTACACAGTGAATGTTTCAGAGGCCATTAGTGAAAAAGCAAGGCAGTTTCATGATGCCCTGTGGAAAAAAAACCTGGAACAAGTGCTGAAACTATCCTTTTCTTAAAAGTGCCATTCAGTGTGGATAGGCATGGGGAGGCTGACAGTAGCTGTTGAAAAGTATGTTACTAAATTCCAAGAGTACATAGGGGGCTGAGGTAAAGAATAAGGAGAATTAAGTTTCTACTACTGGTGCCTGGACCAGGCTTGTCTGGTGCTTGCCAGGTCAACCAGGCTGTTACAGATGGCCCACATCTTTCAATTTCTCCTACCTGACCTGGCTAAAGCTCTCGCTTCACACGGCGAGGGCCTGGGTTCGATTCCCAGCCAGGGCAGAAACATTGGGCGTGTTTCTTTACACCTGTTGTCTATGTTCCCCATCAGTAAAATGGGTACCTGGGTGTTAGTCGACTGGTGTGTCGCATCCTGGGACTGACCTAATCTGCCCGAAATGCTCAGCATAAGGGACTTTCTATATAGTAGTATGTCACTGATGTCAGCTACGCCTGTATACCATGTACATGTACTTGTAGAAAATAAAGATATTATTATTATTATTATTTATCATTAAGTTATTCCAATGTATTTGGCCAATGGTGGAAAGTGAAATAGGAAAATAGTGCAGGGAAGGAAGTGGAGTGGACTGAGCTATTAGAGGGTGACTAATTTGCAAATAAATTAGCCAGATCAGAAGTCTAATAGGTCATGATTCTTCCAACAAGGTAACTGCCTGTCTTGCATGTACAAAAGCAAATTGTTGCACAAGACCTGTACAGGCAGGCCACATTTATACAGCAGGCTAGGCTCTGGACTACTAATATAAAGCAAAAATTGCTGTGAAGTGAAAGCCTTGCATTATGAAGGTTTGCTTTGTAAGGCACAAGGTATTAGAACTTGGGCACCACCAAAGTCAATTTACATACTGTATAGCTAACCTGCACAAGGTGAGGAATTACCACACGCCCCAACCTTAGTTTACCACCACTTCCTTTCCTATTTAAGCCTGGTTAGACATGGCACTTGGGGTAATTATCCCAGAACCACTGACATACTGTATATACTGACAAGCCTGGCTCTTAGGCTTGTATGGTCAAACAGGCACTTGGCAGAATTAATGGTAGTTTACTCCAGCATCTACCCAATTTATGGTAAAATAATTATGTAGGATAAATAGGTAAGCATTTCTTACTGTGCCCATGGCACCCTTGCTTTCAAACAGTTATACCCCACTTTACGTCATTTCAGCCTATGTCAAATTCGTCTTTGCACCACTTTCCTAGATTAAATTTCAGTTCAGCGAACATCACATCCAACTCACTCGGCAACATCGCCTACATAATTTTTTTTTAATAATTTTTTTTACTAAAATGTGGTTTTTAAGAGTTCTTTAACCCCTTTCACTGTTGCAACCCCTGCTCACAAACTTGCTCTCAGTACACAAATTTTCCAAAAATAAAAAAAAATGAAATAAGAATCTTTCCCCTGATTGTAATGAAACCAAAAGTACAAAATTTGATGGAAAACTTGAGGAATTGCATTGAAGTTAGTGGCCTCTGATATTTACACATCGACGATTTTGCCCACAGCCCTATTTTCAGCCAATTCCATTGTTCCAAACGACCATTTACTGATTTCAACTACCCAAGTGATCAGAAATTGGTATTTGGCCAATTTCATACACAGTTCAAGGAAGGCCAATTTTAAAATAGGGTCCAGAATTAACAATACAAACATTCCTTGCACGGAAATAACACTGTTCATTAGTCATGTCTCCAGGCCCCTCTATTACACTTTCTTTCCATTTTGAATTTTTATTCTCAAAACAGATTATTCACTCATGCAGAGAACCTTCACAGCATGCATAACTGCAATAAAACACCTAAATTACTGGGAACACTTGAAGTTCAACCTGGGCTCCCTAGAACGTAGGCGGGAGAGATGCATGATCATATACACTTTGGAAAACCGTAGAGATTAGTACCAAATGTGCACACGATAATCACTCCCTATGAAAGCAAAAGACTCTGCAAACGATGCAACATCCCCCAATGATAAGATAAGAGAACACTAAGTGTCAGGGGCCCAAGACTGTTCAACTGCCTCCCAGCATACATAAGGGGGATTACCAAGTCCCCTGGCTGTCTTTAAGCATGCACTGGACAGGCACCTGATGTCAGTACCTGACCAGCCGGGCTGTGGTTCATACGTCTTAGCGTGCGGCCAACAGTAACAGCCTGGTTGAGGCCCTGAGCAACCATGAGGCCTGGTCACAGACCAGGCTGCAGGGGCATTGACCCCAGGAACCCCCTCTAGGTAAACTCCTGGTAAGGTAAACTACTGCATTATTGTTAAAAAGGTATAAATAATCTCAACACAGACCCACCAGATGTGTATTGAACGAGTAACTATTTGTTTACTCTAACATCGGCAAAAATCTAACATTTCCGCTTCTTTGAGCTTAATTTCAAGGTACAGTGCATAAACCATTCAAAATCATCTCTTCTGTAATATATCTTCCATTATCCAATGAGACAAAGAAAACTAGAATACACCAATAAGTACAATCCGAAAATAGCACAAATTTTCAGTTTTAAACAAAAACCCACTTCTAGTGCACTGCGTGCTGGATTTTTTTTTTTTTATACTGCACACAGTGACCACTCGTTCATATTCTCATAAGTAGGCCTACCAGCTTTCCCCCACAAGACTGGAAGCCACTAGAATTTTGGCGTACTGTTACGGGACCAACACTGGCTTGCAAGCTGTAATATCATGGGACTGACAGGTAAAGGGTTAACATACAGGTCCTCCACATTTCTTATTCTATTTTGTGAACCTCCTGGGTTTTGTATAATTTCCATAAAAGCAAAGCCAATGTAAACTGTTTAGTGAAAAAAAAATTAAACCCATTCATGAAGCAAAACTTTGTAGAGCCTCAGCTTAACCTCTTGAGGGTCAGTGCAAGTTTTGAACTCTGGGTCAGTGCTGTAGAACTACACCATGAGCTCAGCTCACTCACCAGACTCCACAGCATGGGTCTGTCAGTATAGACTAATGCATGTGCTGTAAATATCTCAAGCTCTTGCTGTGCATCTTGTGAAGGTAATTAAACTTTCAAGTACGAAATTTTAAGGAAAACGGGGAATTACGCTATTGCAAAGTTAGAGGTCTCTGCGATATTTACGCATTAGTGATTTTGCCTACTTTTAGCCCTATTTTGTTCTAGTCAACAAAACTCAGCTATTTTGCTAGAACTCCTTTTATTCTATCAATTGAGTAAAAGAAACTGCCCATTTACCTATTTCAACTACCCAATAATGCAATCTGAAATTGCAAATTTAGCCAATTTCACACAATTCAAGGCCAATTTCAAAAAAGGTCCAGCATAAACAATGCCAACATTCTTGGCACTAAAAACATTTTATATGTTCATTAGTCATCTCCAGGCCCCTCTTGTATTATGCCTGCTTTTAGTTTTGAATTTTTATTCACAAAAAGATTTACTGTTATTCAGACTACTGCATAATTGTAATAATTGTATAAATAATTATCAGCGCATTTGTAAAAGCATATTAGAACCATCAGTTGTGTACTGGATGCATGACATTTGTTTACTCTTCAACATCTGCAAAAATCAAACATTTGCACTACTTTGAGCTCAATTTCAAGCCACTTAGTTTTTAAATCCATTGAAAATCATCTATTCTTCCATTCCATCAAATGAGACCAAGAAAACGAGAATACAACCATAAATACCATTCAAAAATACACCACAAAGTCGTAGTTTTAAACAAGTTTTTTTTCCTTGTTATGCACTGCGTGCTGCATAACATCTTTCTTCTGCAAGATTTGAAGCTGCTAGAATTTTTGCCATTAGCTCTCCTCTGACAGGCACGCAGCAGTTAAATTTTTATTTACGTACTGTACAGTATTTCAGTTAATTTCATTTAGTACTCATTTTTACAGTGCTGTATAATTGTATACATTGTTTTATGTACTAGTTGGTACATTAATAAATTAAGTCATTTTTGGTCTGAAACAGATTCTATTTACATTATTCTTTATGGGAGAAACTGGTTTGGTTGTCAAACCAACATCTGGAACAAGTTCAACAACTGATGTTCCACTGTATACACAACCCCCTCGCAGGAGAGAAACCAACTGTTTTGATCTGACTTGAACCAGAATATATGAGAGGGTGGGGAGTATTTATACTCCCTAATGGTCCAATTAGGACAAAAGTCAGTTTCAGTGCACAATTATTTGTGTATTGTTCGTCAGCATTGTGCCTATTTTTTCTTGATATTACTAATTTTGATGGAAGATAAAATTTAGTATACAGTGGACCCCCGAGTTTCGTAAACCTCGGAAATCGTACATTTATGTAAGTATAATATTGTAAGTGCTTGTGTTAAAAGTATTTTTGGGGGTCTGAAATAGACTAACCTACGTGACATTTTTCCTTAAGGGAGTAAATTCGTTCGGTAATGGCACTTGAGCAGACTTCAGGAGTGAAGTTTTTACGAAACTCGGGGGTCCACTGTATCTGCTAAAAATTTTGGTATTGTCCCATCCTTAACTTTCTGGCATGTAGTTATTTTGGTCTTGGGTCCAAGCCCACATTTGAGACTTATTTCAGTTGGATGAATTAGTGCTGGGTAGTGATTAACAAGTTACAGAAGATATGGAAATTTTAGTCACTGGCAGTGTAGTGCTGCAGATCTGGGTTGTGGATACACCCACATTATCTCAAACCTGTGAAACTACATATCACAATCACTATTCTCACTTAGTGCATGTAGGTTTTACCAAGTGGTTAATTTTAAGAGGTATATGTCAGCCATGCTTAATATATTTGAAAAGGTATACAGCACATACCAATTTTTTTTAGCCTAAATTTTTTACTCATCCAAATTTTAAGGTGCTATTTATTTATACTCTTATGTCAATGTTATTAGATAATGACAAGTAGCAACCAGCACAAGGGTTAGGTAATCTGCCCCCCGCCCCCCCAAAAAAAATCTTGTTAAATTTCTGAACTTCATAATAAATGAATTAAAAAACTTATCTAGCAACTTCCACTTGTATCCACAGTAAAAATTTCTATTGAAACCTTTAACTTGTACCTACATCAAATATCAATTCATTTGTCAGGCTTTTCCCTGCCAAATTTAAAATAAGTAACCCTTTCACTGTTGTAAAGAAAAAAAAATCTAGAATGTTAGAATCTTTCTGAAGACTTCAAATGGGGAAACTTCCAGAATTCCACAAGCACAAAATTGACTGGGTACAATTAACATTTCACAAACCAAGGCCTATTGTAGGCCAATTTCAATGTTCAAACCAACTCAATTTCTGGTTTTGATAATACGCCTTCTGTTCTATAGTGCAAAAGACTGCCCATTCAAGTATCAAAACTACCCTATAAAGCATGAAGTCAATTAATTTTACACAATCCAACAAATTACAATTTAAAAACAGTCCAAACACTAAAGGCATTTCAGTCTCTAAAGCAACCTTTCCTCTACCCCAGGCTTCTCAACATTTGCCCTTCATTCTGAATATCAGATGTATTAGCTGAGAAATAAGATATCTGATTGTTTATGATTTAGGCCAACAATTGAAGCAGACCTAGTAAAAACCCATAAAACCAGTCTCTCTAACAGTGCCCCTACCCTGCCTCAAGAAAAGCAAAAGATCAAACATTTGTTAAACCATTTCCAAGCCATTTCCTACCAAAATATTTCACTGGCATCATCCATTATCAATTCATACCCACCCAGAAATATGCCACAATTTCTATTTTAAATCAAACATTGTTAAAGGTTAGCTGTTCCCATTATGTGCTGCATTGAGCAGGATTTTTTTCAACAGTGCACACCCACTGCAAAGATCCAGTTCCATATCCATGCCAAAGCTTACTAATCACAGCCTAGATGGCATTATCTACTAGAGTGAAAAGAGTTAAAAGGTTGTAGAATACCAAGGCAAAAAACATCTGCCCTTAACGTATCTTAAATGTGTGGAGATACTCACCAGTTTCTGTGACCTGCTTCATTGCTGCAGCCATATCATCGTATCTTTCTGCCTGCTCAGCAAGCTTGGCCCGCTGTACTTGTTCCTCCTTATCTCCCATTGTGTCTGAAATCAGAAAAGTATTTTAAAACTTTTATATAAATATTTGCCTCAAACAAGACTTCTAGCACAATTTAGTGTAGATATGCCAATTTAGTAGAAATTTCTAAAGTATACACTGGTTTAGTAAAGAAAATACGAAATCCAAAAATTCAACTGTAGTATGTTTAACCCCAAATTACCAATTTCTCATCACTATTGGGTAGATGAAATAAGATGCTTGGGCAGTTTCTTGTGCTCAATAAAATGGAAAGAATGGATCTGTCAGTTAAAAAATAGGAGAGGAGTTATTAAATGGAGAGTTAGAGGTATCGGGAAGATGGAGGGAATATTTTGAGGAATTGTTAAATAATGTTGATAGGGAAGCTGTGATTTTGTGTATAGGGCAAGGAGGAATAACATCTTATAGGAGTGAGGAAGAACTAGTTGTGAGTGGGGAAGTTCACAAGGCAGTGAGTAGAATGAAAGGGGGTAAAGCAGCTGGGATTGATGGGATAAAGATAGAAATGTTAAAGGCAGGTGGGGATATAGTTTGTGGTTAGTGTTTTTATTTAATAAATGTATGGAAGAGGGTAAGGTACCTAGGGATTGGCAGAGAGCATGCATAATTCCTTTGTATAAAGGCAAAGGGGACAAAAGAGTAAAAATTATAGGGAATAAGTGTCGAGTATACCTGATAAAGTGTATGGTAGTTATTATTGAAAGAATTAGGAGCAAGACGGAGAGCAGGATAGCGGATGAACAAGGAGGCTTTAGGAAGGGTAGGGGGTGTGTAGACCAAGTGCTTGCAGTGAAACATAGGTGAACAATATTTATATAAGGGTAAAGGTGTTTGTGGCATTTATGGATTTGGAAAAGGCATATGATAGGGTGGATAGAAGGGCAATGTGGCAGATGTTGCAAATGTATGGAATAGGAGGTAGGTTATTGAAAGTGGTGAAAAGTTTTTACGAGGATAGTGAGGCACAGGTTAGAGTATGTAGGCGAGAGGAGATTATTTCCCAGTAAAAGTAGGCCTTAGACAAGGATGTGTGATGTCACCATGGTTGTTTAATATATTTATAGATGGAGTTGTAAGAGAAGTGAATGCTCGGGTGTTGGCAAGAGGTGTGGGGTTAAAAGATAAAGAATCTAACAGTGGAAGTTGTCACAGTTGCTCTTTGCTGATGACTGCTTTTGGGGGATTCTAAAGAGAAGTTGCAGAGGTTGGATGAGTTTGGTAGGGTATGTAAAAGAAGGAAATTAAAAGTGAATATAGGAAAGTAAGGTGATGAGGATAAAAAAATTAGATAATGGAAGATTGGATATCAGATTGGAGGGAGAGTATGGAGGAGGTGAACGTGTTCAGATATTTAGGAGTGGATGTGTCAGCAGATGGGTATATGAAGGATGAGGTGAATCATAGAATTAATGAGGGAAAAAGGTGAATGGTGCACCGAGGAGCTTGTGGAGACAGAACTATCCATGAAAGCAAAGAGGGGAATGTATGAGAGTATAGTTATACCAACACTTGTATGGGTGTGAGACATGGGTTGTGAATGTTGCAACAAGAAGGCTGGAGGCAGTGGAGAGGTTGTGTCTGAGGGCAATGTGTGGTGTGAATATAATGCAGAGAATCTGTAGTTTGGATATTACGTGGTGTGGGATTACCAAAACTATCCAGAGCTGAGGAGGGGTTGTTGAGATGGTTTGGACATAGAAAGGATGGAGCAAAATAGAATGACTTCGAGTGTATAAATCTGTAATGGACGGAAGGGGGCGGGGGTAGGGATCGGCCTAGAAAAGGTTGGAGGGAGGGGGTAAAGGAGTGTGCGCACGAGGGGCTTGGACTTCCAGCAAGCGTGCGTGAGCGTGTTAGATAGGAGCAAATGGAGACGAATGGTTTTTAGGACTTTACGTGCTGTTGGAGTGTAGGCAAGGTAACATTTATGAAGGGTTTCAGGGAAACCAGCAGGCCGGACTAGATTCCTGGAGATGGGAAGTACAGTGCCGGCACTCTGAAGGAGGGGTGTTAATGTTGCAGTTTTGTAGCTGTAGTGTAAGCATGCCTCTGGCAAGAGTGATGGAGTGAATGATGAGTTTCTTTGTTGGGCCACCCTGCCTTGGTGGGAAATGGCCAAAGTGTTAAAAAAAAAAAATGGAAGGCATACTTGCAAAATAGCTAAGAATTTGGTCGACTGGAGCCATGTAATTGTCCTAAAATAAGACTCAAAGTGGGCAAAATTGCAAATAAGTAAACATCACTGACAGCAAAATTTGTGATAGCCATACTAGTGTCACAGTTTTGTGCCTTCAAACACCTGCCCCCCCCCCCACCCTTTTTCTTAATACTCAGGACACCTATCTGTCTCCTACAATCTCTTCATACCTTTGAAAAAAAATATTTTACCCATTCTTAATACTCAGGGTCGAAACTTTTTCGGGAAAAAAATTAATTTGTTTTCTGGTGAAATGATAGAGCATCTTTTTCCGATCATAACACCACCAAAAGTATGAAATTTGGTGAAAAACAAACTGAATTATGCTCTCGCAAAGTTAGCGGTATCGAAGATATTTACACATCGGCAATTTCGCCCACTTTGAGCCCTATTTTCGGCCAATTCCAATGTCTCAGTGTACGAAAATCATAGCTATTGTAGAATTCCATTTGTTCTATTGATTTAGTACAAGAAACCACCAATTTACTGATTTCAACTACCCAATAAAGCGGTCGGAAATTGGCAATATTGCCAATTTCACACAAATTTCAAAAGATGCCAATTTCAAAATAGGGTTCAGAATAAACAAGACATTCCTGGCACTAAAATAACATTTTATCTGTTCATTAGTCACGTCTCCAGGCTCCTATTGCATTACTTTTGCTTTCCATTTTGAATTTTTATTCTCACAAAAAATTTAAGATTTTCTGTTATGCATCATTGTAAAAACGGTATAAATAATATCAGCGCACTTGTGCAAGAATATTAGACTACCCAGTTGATGTGTATTGGACACATGGCGTGATTTGTTTACTCTTGAACATAGTCAAAAATCGAACATTTTTGCTACTTTGCGCTCAGTTTCAAGGTACTTGTCATCGTGAAACCAGTCAAAATTATCTTTATTGCTATAATATATCATGCATTCTATCAAATGATACTAAGAAAACAAGAATACAAGCATAAATACCATACAAAAATAGACTGCAAAGTCACTGTTTTAAACCAAAAACACTCAGGTTTTTTTTTTCCCTCATTATGCACTGTGGTGCAGGCTATTTTTTATACTGCGCACACTGACCACAGACCCATTCTCTCACATCTAGGCCTACCAGCCTGTTTTTCTGCTTGATTTGAGGGCGCTAGAATTTAGGCGTACTAGTACGTCAAACGCCCTGGTGCGTAAGCCGTACTAGTACGTCAAAAACCCTGAAAGGGTTAAGGCCCGATGGTCCACAATGCATCTTGGTTAACTGCCTAACTGGCACAAGTAAACAAAACCAGGACCTTTTCCACCAAGTATCCTACTAGTCAAACCAACTTATCTCCAAGTTTCAATAAGTGCAGTATTACATCTGGAAACAATATTAACAAGTATTCCTAGTAAAGTGTTAAAAGATTAAAGCAATATTGCAAAGTGGGTCCAATGAGTATATTAAAAAAAAACTGAAGGGACAAGACTTCAACATCCCTCCCTCAAATGGTATTGCCAACAGACCCCTAGCTGTCTTTCAAGAATGAAGTTTCTCAAATCAGTGCCTGATCTGATTATCCAGGAATAGTAAAGACCAGGCTACAAGAGCCTGGAATACCTGGTCTATCTGGAATACTCCAGATAGATCTATCTATTTATACTGTACATTCCAAGTGGAGCAATGCCAGACTGTTTGTACTGGTAGTAGCAGCAATGGAATAATGGTGCTGGCGAGAGTCTGGGAAGACTGTGGCAAGTACTATTCCTGTATGTAACTCCAAGTAGCTGCCAGTGTGGTTTCTGGTTCCAGTCCAGTTGGTGGTTAGGTTTGTATAGATCTGTTGTAAATTTGAATCCTAGGCTCGGCTCATTTCTCTTAGTCAGTCGGGATGCATGATGGTAGGTTAACTTTTAAACTAACGTACTTTTACGGACAATTTCCTGTACCTTCATATATGCCAACTGCTAATTTTTGACCAACTTTTTAGGTATGCAATCTATTCATATTTAAAAAAAATCTTGCAAGGCGAGGAAGGTCCAGAGTATTATGCTGCAGTCAGTGGTCATCCTGTCCTAAGCTGTCTGGGAATTAGCATGGGGTGTTACAGAGCACCATGGCTTGCTGTAGTGTTTTAGAATCTCGGGTTAAAGTGTTGAAGGTTCTACTTCAGGAGGAATATAGGAGGCTGAAGCTTCATCTAGATAGGTTTGGGAGTGAATGCAAGATGGTTGGAGCTGGTAAGGACGAAAAGGTTACCAGCAGTGAGTGGCAGCCACTAAGTGGCAAGTGGTTCACAATTCAGGAAGGAAGATAAGGTTAATAGAGAAGATGTGAAGGTAGGAAATAGATTCTCTGTTCTCCAGGATGAGTACTTCAGTGGTTAGCGAAGGATGGGGGGTCTCAAACACTCTCAGGGTCCACAAATTTAAGAAAAAAAAAAAAATTCTCTTATGAAATGATAGATTTCTCCGATCATAACGCCACAAATTATGAAATTTGATCGAAAACTAACGGAATTATGCTTTCGCGAAGTTAGTGGTATCCATGACATTTACGCATCGGCGATTTCGCCCACTTTTAGCCCTATTTTCAGCAAATTCCAATGTTTCAGTCTACTAAAATTATAGCTATTTTGCTAGAACTCCATTTCTTCTATCGATTGAGTACAAGAAACCGCTTATTTACCAATTTCAACTACCCAAAATAGTTGTCAGAAATTGGCAATTTGGCCAATTTCACAAATTTCAAACTGCCAATTTCAAAATGGGGTCCAGAATAAACAAGGCAGACATTCCTGGCACTAAAATAACATCTGTTCATTAGTCATGTCTCCAGGCCCCTCTTACATTACTTTTGCTTTCCATTTTAAATTTTTATTAAAAAAAAAAAATTTTACTGTTATGTATACAACTGCATCTTTGTAAAAACAGTATAAATAATATCACCGTACTTTTGAAAGAATATTAGACTCGCCAGTTGATGTGTATTGGACATGTGGCGTGATTTGTTTACTCTCACATTGGCAAAAATCAAACATTTTCACTACTTTGAGTGCCATTACCAAACGAATTTATTCCCATAAGGAATAATGTAAAGTATACTAGTCCTTTTAGACCCCCAAAAACACTTATAAAAGCATTTAACCCTTTCAGGGTTATTGACGTACTACTACGGCTTACGCCCTGGGGTTATTGACGTATACTAGTACGCCTAAATTCTAGCGCCCTCAAATCAAGCAGAAACAGGCTGTTAGGCCTAGATGTGATACAATGGGTCTGTGCGGTCAGTGCGCGCAGTATAAAAAAATTCCTGCACCACAGTGCATAATGAGGAAAAAAAACTGACCGTATTTTTGGTTTAAAACAGCGACTTTGCAGTCTATATTCGTATGGTATTTATCGATGTATTCTCGTTTTCTTGGTCTCATTTGATAGAATGGAAGATATATTACAGAAATAGAGATGATTTTGATTAGTTTGACAATGACAAGTACCTTGAAATTGAGCTCAAAGTAGCAAAAACGTTCAATTTGTGACTGTTCAAGAGTAAACAAATAACACCATGCGTCCAATACACATCAACTGGGGAGTCAAATATTCATGCACACGTGCTCTGATATTGTTTATACTAATTTTACAATGATGCAGTTGTATACATAACAGTAAATCTTCTATTTTTTGTGAGAATAAAAATTCAAAATAAGCAAAAGTAATGTAAGAGGGGCCTGGAAACATGACTAATGAACAGAGATGTTATTTTAGTGCCAGGAATGTCTGCCTTGTTTATTCTGGACCCTATTTTGAAATTGGCATCATTTGAAATTTGTGAAATTGGCCAAATTGCCATTTTCTGACCACTATTTTGGGTAGTTGTAATTGGTAAATAGGCAGTTTCTTGTACTCAATCGATAGAAGAAATGGAGTTTAGCGAAATAGCTATAATTTTAGTAGACAAACATTGGAATTTGCCGAAAATAGGGCTCAAATTGGGCAAAATCGCCGATGCGTAAATGTCATCCATACCGATAACTTCGCGAAAGCATAATTCCGTTAGTTTTTTATCAAATTTCATAATTTTTGTTGCGTTATGATCGGAAAAAGATTATCATTTCAATTTTTTTTTTTTTTTAATTCTTGGACACTGAGAACGAGTTTCGGAGACCCCCTTGGACCCTAAAAGGGTTAAAAAAATACACTTACATAAAAAGGCGAGTTTGGAGCAGGACAAACACCGGGGGTCCACTATTAGTATACAGTGGTACCCAGAGTTTCGGTGTATCCGAATATCAGTTTTTTCGTGTTTCGAGCACTTTTTTTCGCTCATGTTTTTTTCGTGTATCTGCCATTTACTCTTGTATCGGTCCGTACCAGACCTGTCCGCCTGCCTCGCAAGACGCGTCTAGCGTTTTTACCATTGAGAGAACATTACCCAGCGCACTCTTTCAAACATTCACAATAAATTTGTGGTGTTCATTGCTGGTTTAGTGATTGTCACTGAAATAAGTCACCATGGGTCCAAAGAAGCTTCCTAGTGGCACCCCTGTGGTAAAGAAAAGTGAGAAACGCCATCAAAGTGAAGGAGATTGTAGAAAAATATGAGTGGTGTACGTGTGAGCGAGCTTGCCAGGATGTACAACAAAAACACATCTATTATAACCTCTATCCTGGCAAAGAAATGAAATCAAGGAAGCTAATGTTGCAAAAGGGGTTGATATGTTAACGAAATAGATCAAAAACAGTGGATGAGGTTGAGAAGTTGTTGGGGGTGTGGATCAATGAAAAACAGGTAGCGGGTGATATTTCCATGGCGATAATTTGTGAAAAGGCAAGGCAGTTGCACGCAGATCTTGTGAAGACAATGCCTGCAACCAGTGCTGAGGAGTGATTTTAAAGCCAGCAGAGGCTGGTTTGAGAGGTTTTAAGAAACATAGTGGCATAAATAACAAAAAAGGCACAATACCGTGACTGGAACAATACACACAACCCGCACATATAAAGGAGCTCCTCTCTTTTATATGTGCGAGTTGTGTGTGTATAGTGGCATACACAGTGTTGTGAGGCATGGTGAGGCAGCCAGCTCAGACAAACGTGCAGCTGAAAAATTTGTGCAGGAATTCCAGGGGTTCAGACACTGAAAAATTCGAACCCCAACAAGTTTAATTGTGATGAAACCTGTTTTGGAAGAAAATGCCCAACAGGACCTTCATTACTCATGAGGAAAAGGCACTGCCAGGACACAAGCCTATGAAAGGCAGGCTAACTCATGTGTGGTGTATAACTCAAGAAAATCCTAGAGCCTTCAAGAAACACAATGTTAACAAGAATAAATTGTGTGTGTAATGGAAGGCTAACACCAAGGCATGGGTCACTAGGGAAATTTTCATGGAATGGTTGACTGCAGTGTTTGGCCCTAGTGTGAAGAAATACCTCCTGGAAAAGAAATTGGGACTAAGTGCCTCCTGCTACTGGACAATGCTCCTGCTCATCCTCAACTTGAAAGACTGACGAGTTCAGTTTCATCACAGTGAAGTTCTTGTCTCCTAACACCACTCCTCTCATCCAGCCCATGGACCAGCAGGTCATTTCTAACTTCAAAAAAACTGTACACCAAAGCAGTGTTTGAAAAGTGCTTTCAAGTGACCTCGGACACTGCTGACTAAGAGTTCTGGAAAGATCACTTCAATATCTTCCATTGCATAGGCCTTATAGGTAAGGCTTGGGAGGGAGTGACTTCCAGGACTTAGAACTCTGCTTGGAGACCACTGTGGCTGGATTGTGTTGAAAAGAGGGATTTTGAGGGATTTGAGGCTGACCCTGACCCTGTGCCTCTTGTGGACTATTGTGGAATTGGGCAAGTCCCTGGGGTTGGAGGTGAGTGGTGAGGATGTGGAAGAGTTGGAGGAGGAGCACAGGGTAGACCTAACCACTGAAGAGCTGAAAGAGCTTCATCAGGAACAGCAACAGACGACATTTAAGGAAATTGATTCAGGGTGAGGTAGTAACTTCATCAGAGATTAAGGAAATTTGTTCCAAATTGACTGATGTGCAGACATTTGTTGAAAGAAAACACCCTGAGCAAGCTGAAGCAAGCCACATCTGCAACATGTTCAGTGACAATCTTGCCCCACTTCAGGAAAATGTTAAATCGCCAGAAACAGAGCACTCTGGACAGTTATTTTTCGAGGCAGGTGTCCAGTGATAAGCTGGTCCTAGTGGCATTAAAAGAAAAAGGGAAGTAACCCCAGAGAGGGACTTGTTACCATTAGTCCTTATGGAGGGGGATTCCCCTTCCAAACACTAACCCCTCCCCCTGTCCTTCCTATCTTCCAGATGCCAGCAACTCTTCAATAAAGGTAAGTAAATGTTATTTTAAATGTTTAATTATAAATTTATTAGTTTATAATTGTTTTGTGTATGTAAAACTATAGTATTTATTCTTTAAAAAATGAATTGTGAATATTTTTGGGTGGAACGGATTAATTTTATTCAAGTTATTTCTTATGGGAAATAAGGTTTCGAGTTTAGAGTAATTCGTGTTAAGGTCTAGCTCCTGGAACGGATTATGACCAATAGTCGAGGGGCGTACACACGTATGCGTACACACGTATGCGTACACATCAGTATGCGACACACGTATCGTCACACATGCGACACACGTATGCGTAACACGTATGCGTACACACGTATGCGTACACACGTATGCGTACACACGTATGCGTACACACGTATGCGTACACACGTATGCGTACACACGTATGCGTACACACGTATGCGTACACACGTATGCGTACACACGTATGCGTACACACGTATGCGTACACACGTATGCGTACACACGTATGCGTACACGATGCGTAGCTACACGTATGCGTACACACGTATGCGTACACACGTATGCGTACACGTATGCGTACACACGTATGCGTACACGTATGCGTACACGTATGCGTACACGTATGCGTACACGTATGCGTACACGTATGCGTACACACGTATGCGTACACACGTATGCGTACACACGTATTCTTATTATTACCATATAAATTTGGAATTTTTATTCACAAAAAAATTATTTACTGTTATGCAGACTATGGCATTGTAATAATTGTATAAATGTCAACTCATTCATGACTGCATATTGGAATGGAGGTGACGTCATTTGTTTACTCTTGAACATCGCCAAAAAAATCTTAACATTTCTGCTACTTTGAGCTCAATTTCAAGGTACTTTTTGTCATGAAACCAATCAAAATCATATCTATTTCTGTAATATATCTTCCATTCTATCAAATGAGACCAAAAAAACGCGAATACAATAAAAACCATACGAAAATATACTGCTAAGGTGCAGCTTATGGTCCGATTTCTTTCATTTTTGGTGTATGTTAAGAAGCATCTTTCCATCATACATTGCCCAAGTTTCAATAAGATAGTCCAACAAACAGATACCAATTCCCTAGATCCAATTGCCCCTCACCAGCATCGAGGGCCTTCCTTGAAACCCACTCTCATCTGGAAATTTCGCTCCCGTCTGGAAGCAAAAAATCGACCGAACGAGTGCTCATATCTGGAAAAACTAGCACGTAGATGCACTCTTAAGTGGAGGTTCCACTGTATTCTTGAATATCGGCAAAAACCGAACATTCTGCTACTTTGAACTATATCAAGCTACTTTCAGCCCTGAAACTATCATCTATTTCTGTAATATACTGTCCATTCTATCAAATGTTACCAAGGAAGCAAGAATACAACCATAACCATCCAAAAATACAGTGCAAAGTCACTATTTTAATTAAACCAAATACCATTTTTTTCCCCATCATGCACTGCATGGGGGAGCAGGATTTTTTTAATATGTTGCATTTACTGCATAGAACCATTCTCTCATGTCTAGACCCAAATTTCATCAATGCTTATCTGAGTAAGCTAGAGCTCATCATGTACTACAGCAGACCTCAAAAGGGGTTAACCATGATGCACTGAGAATGCTACTGGCCTTGGCTTTTCTTTTTTCAAATGAAGAGATTGTAGAAGATAGCTAAAAACAACAGACATAGCCCCACTCCACAAAGGGGGCAGTAATAGCAAAGAACCACCGACCAATAGCGCTAACATCCCATATAAAAAAATCTGAAAGAATCAAGATCACCACTCAAGATACCCATCAGTTACACAACCCAGGGCAACATGGGTTTAGAGCAGGTCACTCCTGCCTGTCCCAACTACTGGACCACTATGACAAGGTCCTTGATGCTCTAGAAGAAACAAAACAATGTCATATACAGACTTTGCAAAAGCCTTTGACAAGTGTGACCTTGGTGTAATAGTGCACAAAATGCAAGATAAAGGAATAACAGGAAAAGTTGGTTGATGGATCTATTTGCCTAACAGAACAGTAGTAAACAGTAGTCTGAGGCAGCTACTGTGAAAAGCTGTTCCACAAGATACAGTACTCGCTCCCATCCTGTTCCTCATCCTCATATCTGACAAGACAGATGTTAAGCCACAGCACCGTGTCTTCCTTTGCAGATGACACCCGAATTTGCATGACGGGTGTCCTCCATTGAAGATAATGCAAGACTCCAGGCAGACATCAACCAAATATAACCCTTTGACTGTTTCGGTCATACATATACGTCTTACGAGCCAGTTTTGGACGTATTAATACGCCTAAATTCTAGTGGCTTCAAATCAAGTGGGAGAAAGCTGGTAGGCCCACATGTGTGAGAATGGGTCTGTGGGGTCAGTGTGCACTGCATTAAAATCTTGCAGCAAGCAGTGCACAATGAGAAAAAACTAGCTGGGTTTTTTATTAAAACGCCGACTTGAGATGCATTTTCGTAGTATTTATGGTTTTATTCTCTTTTTCTTGGTCTCATTTTATAGAATGGTAAACATATTACAGAAATAGAGATGATTTTGATTAGTTTCACAATGAAAACTACCTTGAAATTTTGCTCAAATTAGTGGAAATTCAATTTTTGCCAATGTTCAAGAGCAAACAACTCACACCACACATACAATACACGTCAACTGGAGTAATATTCTTTCACAAGTGCACTGATATTATTTATACCATTTTTACAATAATGCAGTAGTCTGCATAACAGTAAATCTTCTATTTTTTTGTGAATAAAAAATAAAAATAGAAAGCAAGAGTAATATAAGAGGGGCCTAAAGTTGTGACTAATGAACAAAATTTATTTTAGTGCCAGGAATGTCTGCATTGTTTATTCTGGACCCTATTTTGAAATTGACTATTTTGCATGAAATTGGCCAAATTGTCAATTTCTGATCACTTTATTGGGTAGTTGAAACAGGTAAATTGGCGGTTTCTTGTACTTAATCGATAGAACAAATGGAGTTCTAAAATAGCGGAGTTTGGTCGACTGGAACAATGGAATTGGCCGAAAATAGGGCTCAAAGTCTGAAATCGCCGATGCGTATATATCGCAGAGATCACTAACTTCGCGAGTGTAATTTCATAAGTTTTCCATCAAATTTCGTACTTTTGGTGTCATTACCATTGGGAAAAAAATTTTATTTTCTTTTTCAAATATTTTGCGACACCAAGAGACTTCAGAATTTGGGGTTGCGACAGTCAAAGTGTTAAAAAATCTCTTCATTTACTTTTACCAGGATTAGTAACTGAACATTTATCCAAATTGGGCTGAGTCTGCCACAGCAACCAATTAAGGTCCTGCAGTGCTTTTAGTGTCCAACAGATGAAGACTTCTTTCTAAGCTCCTCACTTCTATGTGCAGGTTGTGTGTATTGAGTGTTATCAGCAAGCTTGCTATTACCTCAGTCTGGGGAATAACCACTTAATTCTGACATTAACCCAGTTAGTTTACTATTTATATTTAAAGGTACATCCAATTTAGTTCATCTGAAATACTGCCTTAAAACATTCCTATTTTATATCTAATCATTCCTCTCCACCTCAAAATTATTAATTCCAGTAAAACACTTTTTTAACCCTTTGAGGGGTCCAAGAATTTTCAAAAAAAACATTCTTATGAAATGGTAGAGAATCTTTCTGAAGGTAATTAAAAAAAATACAAAATCTGATGGAAAATTGACGAAATTACACTTGCAAATTTTACTGCATCAGCGATTTTGCCCACTGACTCCTATTTTAGGCCAATTACATTATTCCAGTCAACCAAATTCTTAGTAATTTCGTTAGTATTACTACTATTTTATCGATTGAGCACAAGAAACTGCCCAATCAACTATTTCAACTACCCAATAGTGATCAGAAATTGGTAATTTGGCCAATTACCAACAGTTCAAAATATTCCAATTTCAAAATAGGGTCCAGAATAAACAATGCAGGCAGGCACTAAAATAACACTATTTATTAGTTACATTTCAAGGCTTTACAGATTAATTCCATTTTGAATTTTTATTTATAGAATTTTTATTCACCAAAAATAGATTTATGCAATATTGTAATAATTGTATAACATCAGCACATTCGTGAACTTGCATTAGATCCACCAGTTGACGTGTATTGGATGCACAATGTCATTTGTTTACTCTAACATCGGCAAAAATCTAACATTTCCACTACTTTGAGCTCAATTTAAAGCTATTTTCAGTACTAAAACCAATAAAAATCATCTCAATTTCAGTAAATATATCTTCCATTGTATGAAATGAGAAAATCCACTAATACAACCGTAAAAACCATACAAAAATACACCAGTAAGTGTTTTAATCCAAAAATAGTCTTATTTTCTCATTATGCACTGGGTGCTGCAGGATTCGTTTTATATGTTGCACACTTACCACAGATGCATACTCGTATCTAGGCCCAAATTTACCACTCGCAGCTTATCTGAGCAAGCTGAGCTCATGATGTAGATCTACAGCTTGGACCCTCAAAGGGTTAAGTGTTAATAGTGTCAAGTCTACATTAATAGAAGTAAATACCAGGTAAATATTGGGTCACCTCATTCAGGTATGCTTCCATTTGTATGCTAAAAAAAAAGAACTACCAATTTACATTTCCAACCTCACAGGTTGCTACTTCTACAGATAAATTTTAGTTCTCTAAACCATGTAGTGCCTCTGACTGAAATTAGTATTGTTAAATGGAGTTTAAAGTGTACATAATTCTTGGATGATTACAACATAGTAAATTACCTTGAATAACTAAACTTCTCCACTGGGGTTAATGAAATGCTTATTTTTAGCAGCATACTGACTTTTGGTGTCAGTCCTGTTATATAACAGGCTTTGAAGCCAGTCCCATAGTACAATGCCATGAACTAATCTCGAAGTTGTGAGCAGTAAATTTGGGCCTTGATACAATTGAATGGGTTTAAGAGGTAAGTGTGCACCACAAAAATTAACCATGCATAGAGAAAAAAAAACTGACTTTCTGGTTTAAAACTGACTATGGTTTTTATGGGTATATTCTCTCTCTCATTTGATAGAATGGAAGATATATTTTAGAATGAATTTTTATTAGTGTCAGGACTGAAAGTAGCTTGAAATTGAGTGTCAAAGCAGCAGAAATGTTAAGTTTTCTGCCAATATCCCAGTATCCAACTGGTCAGTCTAATACACATTTAGGAACGCACTTTAGAGATGTATCGGATGTGAAAATTTAGATATCCACGGATGCGGATGTGTATGAGGATGTCTTACTAATTTTGCGGATGCGGATATGTTTACAGTAAAATGCGGATGTAAGAAATTGTGCGGATGTTCCGCAGATGCGGATATCCATCTACTAGGCAGCAGGGATGTATCGGATGTGAAAATTTAAGATATCCACAGATGCGGATGTGTACGAGGATGTCGCTTATTTTGCAGATGCACATGCAGATATCTGTTTACAGTAAAATGCAGATGTAAGAAATGTGCAGATGTTCTGCAGATGCAGATATCCAATACATCTTACAATAATGCAGTAGTCTGCATAACAATTATTTTTTTTGTATGAATAAAAATTCAAAATGGAAAATTTAAGATTTTGAAACCCCAAGAGCAAGTTAGAGCAGGGGCTCCAACCCTGATAGGGGGCTAAATTCTATAAATACCTGTGACAAAGCAACATCTTTGAATTTTGGTCAAGATAATTCTATACTTTCCTAACTTATTGGCATGACCTACTTCCATTAGATTTTTTTTTATGCCCCAACTCAAGACTGAGATTACCTCAAACTCCACATATCCAATTTTTTCCCTTTATTGGGACTAATTAAAATTTGCAAACATTACCAAATGTTGCAAAATGCAGTCATTTATTAGATGCATGATGATTACAAAAGATAATAGAACTAAAGTAAATGAACAATTATACAAGCTTCAAACAAATTCAGCTGAAAAAGTTTCAAATTAGCCATACAAATAATCGCATTCCTCCTTTCCTGTGGCTTTACTCATTAGGTACTTTGTTGTTTTCCTAGACACTTCTGCCAACCTTTAACTTGTATCTTTGAAGTTTTTTTCTACAGAGCCCAGTCACTGGCCAGGCTAGTCTTAATATTGTCAAGAGTATTCCATTTACTGTTGTGTTGGTAACCAAGATTTGACCACCTATAGCAAGTACTACAAAACTGTTCCCTTTCCCTTAGTGTTCTAAGGACTTTGGTTCCTAACCTTGACAATTTACAGCAAAATATTTTAAATTCCTGGCTGGGAATTTATCAACATTATAACAAAGTAAGGACTTCCTGTAGTGTAAACTACCTAATACTATATTAATCTGAATTGCATGTTGGGGCAACATTTAGACAAATCACTGAATTTTCAAAATTTATCCAGTAAAATCAACTAATGCCTACATCAGTGAGATATAGGCAAAAGTTTTTTTAAATATTGACAACAAATAAATTCTAATTATTTAGATACTATAATTTGCTTTTTAATACAAATTTATCATGGATACTATTATACATTGATTTACAGTGCACATTTGTAAAATTATAAAAAAAAAATATTTCAATCCTCATTTGGCCATTCTCTATGATATAGTAGTGCCAACAGTGTTATACAGGTTCTAGAACACTGCAGGTCTACTGGGACTTAAGCATATGCTCATACCAAGGGTATTCATCTACAGTACGTAAGCTTTGAGGGTGTCAAATTACAGGAGTGTTCTAATCACAAGTGCACTTCACTAGTTTCACTAAATTTACAACAGGAGACCTAATTAATTAATCAATAACTTGGGACCTTCCCACATCACTCAAATCACTGCCAATGGTTATCTATGCAGCAAGTGGCCTCGTGTATAACAGCATACGTATTTAGGTTTTAATTATACTAATTAACAATACCTAGCAAATTTGCATTAAAAAACTTCGGCAGTAGAAAAATAGACTAACAGGTACTACCATTAAGCCAAAAAATGGAAATGCAAACTTGCACTAGCAGGCCTGCTACGCTTACAAACATGTAGGTAAATCTTACACATACCTTTGTTCTAATATACAGTGGCAATCTTTCCTTTCTAACCTATAAGAGGCCTAGTTTCCAACCAGACCATGGTAAAATCTACAAACCCAGTAACTTCAGAGAACCACCACAGTTAGGAAATCTTTGCACCATCTAAGTTAATCTTGTGAAAATTTAAGGGTCATGGGAACTTTACCCATTTATTCCAATGTTTGACTATTTGTTACCCTAGGTTAATTTAACATCAATAAAAATGTATTAGCAATGTCAACTTTTCCACTTTTGATCCTTTAGGTAGCTAATAATTTTCTACTAGTGAAAAGTGTATGCCACTTTCTCAATGCAAATAACTAAACCTAGAATTGCCCAAGCAACCAAACAGTATCCAGCCTTGGCATACTTTAAACATACTTCAGCATACTCTCAAAATAGTTTGCTTGCTAAACCAAGGGTCACCCAACTTAATTTAGAAAAAGATAGGTTAGTGCTTGCCATTAAGTTCAAATATTAACATTTACCAGTATGGAAACATCACCCAACAGACTATTTCTAAGTGTCAATATTTTTAGCATTTTAAATCTAGTGCTACACCTTACATGTAAGCAACCTTCACAACTAACCCACAGTACACTATCCTATCAAGTGCAAGAATCAACACTTCACTCCAATGATGAGCACTGCAATAGGCCTACTGGCCCATGCTATGCAAGTACAACTCACACCCACTTGTCTAATGTATTTTTAAAGCTACCCAAGGTTCTCACTGGTGTACTTTGGAGTGTTCCAGTCATCCACAACCATTACCAAACCAGTGCTCTCCTGTAACCATTCTAAATCAATTTTCCAACTAACCTATGACAGTCCTGTATTACGTATATATTTTTAGCACATTCCTGCATTTCATTTACACAATGCAATTTTATCCCACCAATTCTACACCTTTCTAGTAGAGATGAATGTTCTACAAACACCATGAAAAATGCAGTAAAACTGAATCCTTAAGTGTTCTGCCCACACAGTGGGCCTTATCAAGTCAAACTTCATAAAGTCCCTTGTGTGTGGGCAAAAGGTAAATAATTGCATTACACCATATGTCACTTTCCACCTTTCCAGAGTGCAGAATTGTGCCCTCTATCTCTGTAAAGATTTCCAATACAAGAGATCAAATTTGTCTTAAAAACCTTTCCAGCACATCTATGTCCACTAATAGACTGGCATAACCTACACAAGACCTTACTAAGAACATAAGGTGAAGTATAACCTGAGGACTTTTATACCTTATATGAAGCCAAGAATTCTATTAGTTTCACCAACAGGCACTTTACTATAGTTCTGATGAACTTACTAGGTATGAGATGATTGACAGCTGTGATAGAACATGTGCCTCAATTCAGAAGGGTCAAAGTTAAACTAGGGGATGCTAACAAATCACCTTCCATAAACTGCAGCAGACCTACAGGACCATGCTAGGTCCAATTTACACACCCATCCATTCATAGTTCAATTAAAGCTCTCCAAATTTAAGTTTGTTCTACTCTTCCACAACGGCTGCTTTCCTATATCCTAAATTTAACTAGGTCCAACTTTAATCAATTACTGTAAAGTGTTACAAAGGACTTGCAGCACTGGATTAACCCTGCACTATGCCTACTACTGGCCCATGCTTGGCATGGGCAACTCCCACACAAAAACTAAAGAATAAAAAGGCACAATACTGTGACAAATAACCTATACTGAGGAAAAACTTGCATTTTGGTTAAACTTGGGATCATAGTCATGCAACTAGTTAATGGTCCAAGTCTGTCAAACTGCAATAAGTCTGAAATACAGTATCTGTGTACTATATTTTTTAAAGCTAGCCAAATTTTTTACTTTCACATTATGGAGTTTGTTCCACTCATCCACTACTGTCAAACTAGTGTTTCTAAAGTTATCAGTTTAGTTGCCTTGAAAATTAGAATGGACAAGGCAAGGTCTGGCTTTCACAAGGCCTGTTTATTATCCTCACATTAAAAACACCCATCAAATCATTTGCAGATGACATCAAATCAGCATCAAAGTCACCTCAGTAGAAGAAAATGCAGGACAAGGCAAAGTTTCCAAGTGGGAAGTGAAGAACATGACATTCAATGGCATCAAGTTCCAGCTGCTTAGATGAGGAAAATGAACTAAAAGGACACTACAAAACCCAAGAGGATCATCAAACAAAATGCAAGGAACATTTGGAAGACCCAGAAGTAATTGTCAATTGACCTTTCAAAGAAGACTCTGTAGCCAGGATGACTGATAAGAGAACTTTCAAAACTATGGAACCAGTGCCAATGGTGACACTTCAAATCTACTGTGCTTATTTAAAATGAAGATGTTTATGGCCCCATTCAAGGCAGATCAGCCAGGAAAGGATTTAAATTACTGGGATGCCTTTCCTAAATATATACTCACTGGAGCAAAGGAAAGGCACATTTAAATGGAAAAGTACTCCAGAGCCTAATCTGCACAATGCCATAACATACTGAATAGTTGGATGTGCAAAATAAGCCCAGTGAAAAATCAGGGGCACTGTGGGAACAAGAGAACATTACAATAGCCACTGGCCCCAGATTACATAACATCTTACCAGAAGACAACACTGCTGCAACACAGGCAAGTGTTGCAGAGGAAACTAAGTATCTCCACCAGGTGCCATATTAGCTAGGCTCTGATGGATGTGGGCCAGCAGGCTGCCAACAGCCTGGTCCAAAACCTGGCTCCAGAAGTATAAAACTCTTGGAACTCAAAGGTATAAATGTAAAGGTATAGGCATTTAGGCCTGCTGTGGTTATGATCAAAGTATAATTTTATTACCTAACCAAATGACTATTTACTATTCAACTCAAATACTTAGGCCATATTACAATAGCAGCCAGTGACTTTTCAGACAGCACTAAGGCACCAATTGGGAGATACCTTCTGGCAAGTGAAACTAGAAAAAAGCCTCCATAATGGACTTCCTTTAACCTCCCAGAGAAGAACTCCCAGGTCATTGCAATAGGTAAATAAAATTGTAAAAGTGAAACAAGGCTCAAACCAACAAGGGAGTCTCCTGTATCTACCAAGCCATGGCAACAAGCAATCTTTCCTATTACCAAATATTTTAGGTTGAGGAATGCTAAACCCTTTTGTCAAACAGCACCTGAAGAGGTAACTGGGTTCAATCCAAGGAAGAGGAAAGGTGCTTAGTCAAAACTAAGAAACCCATGCACTGCACATTTATTAAAATTGATTATGACTTTCATATACTGCAGTTGCTTTAATTAACATCCTGAGGCACCCTACAAGCATATTTTATATTTACAGTATATAGAAGTGTTGCACCCACAAGGGGTCAAAGCACCTGGGGAATGGAAGGCACCCACAAGGGATCAAAAGCACCTGGGGAATGGAAGGCACCCACAAGGGATCAAAGCCCTGGGGAATGGAAGGCACCAGGTCACCCTGGAATGGCACACGGGATCAAAAGCACCTGGGGAATGGAAGGCACCCACAAGGGATCAAAAGCACCGGGGGAATGGAAGGCACCCACAAGGGATCAAAAGCACCTGGGGAATGGAAGGCACCCACAAGGGATCAAAAGCACCTGGGGAATGGAAGGCACCCACAAGGGATCAAAAGCACCTGGGGAATGGAAGGCACCCACAAGGGATCAAAAGCACCTGGGGAATGGAAGGCACCCACAAGGGATCAAAAGCACCTGGGGAATGGAAGGCACCCACAAGGGATAAAAAGCACCTGGAATGGAGGGCACCCACAAGGATAAGACTGGAATGGAAGGCACCCACAAGGGATAAAGCACCTGGGGAATGGAAGGCACCCACAGGATAAAAAGCACCTGGGGAATGGAAGGCACCCACAAGGGATAAAAAGCACCTGGGGAATGGAAGGCACCCACAAGGGATAAAAAGCACCTGGGGAATGGAAGGCACCCACAAGGGATAAAAAGCACCTGGGGAATGGAAGGCACCCACAAGGGATAAAGCACCTGGGAATGGAAGGCCAGGATAAAAAGCACCTGGGGAATGGAAGGCACCCACAAGGGATAAAAAGCACCTGGGGAATGGAAGGCACCCACAAGGGATAAGCACCTGGAATGGAAGCAAAGAAAGCACCTGGGGAATGGAAGGCACCCACAAGGGGTCAAAGCACCTGGGGAATGGAAGGCACCCACAAGGGGTCAAAGCACCTGGGGAATGGAAGGCACCCACAAGGGGTCAAAGCACCTGGGGAATGGAAGGCACCCACAAGGGGTCAAAGCACCTGGGGAATGGAAGGCACCCACAAGGGGTCAAAGCACCTGGGGAATGGAAGGCACCCACAAGGGGTCAAAGCACCCGGGGAATGGAAGGCACCCACAAGGGGTCAAAGCACCTGGGAATGGAAGGCACCCACAAGGGGTCAAAGCACCTGGGGAATGGAAGGCACCCACAAGGGGTCAAAGCACCTGGGAATGGAAGGCACCCAAACAAGGGGTCAAAGCACCCGGGAATGGAAGGCACCCACAAGGGGTCAAAGCACCCGAATGGAGGCACCACAGGGGTCAAAGCACGAATGGAAGGCACCCACAAGGGGTCAAAGCACCCGGGGAATGGAAGGCACCCACAAGGGGTCAAAGCACCCGGGGAATGGAAGGCACCCACAAGGGGTCAAAGCACCCGGGGAATGGAAGGCACCCACAAGGGGTCAAAGCACCCAGGGAATGGAAGAATCTGGTTTGACAAATGATTGCCTCAATGCTGAACAAAATGCCATTCACAAGTATCAAGGGTCTTCTGATGGTCCCACCGAGTTTCCAGTATATGGGACAGGTCTAAGTACACTAGCCCCCCCCCCCAAACAATGACCACAAAATACACTTGCACTTCAGGGCTTCCTTTATTCATCTAGGTTAAATACCTCATAGGAGTGGGCTCTTATCCTTACCTTACTAGGCTTATCACAGCCCAGAGGGTCTCAATGGTGTTAAGTTAGGGGGGGGGGAATGGTCATTCATCAAAGGTTCCTCAGTCACAGACTTTACATATTTTGGTGGTAAGGAGCAGTCAATTTTCAAAACACTGCATGAATGATTCTGGCAAATTAACAGCAATTCTAGGTATGCTATTACAGCTAATGTTAGTGGAGACATTTTTCTATGGTTCCCTGGATGGGCTTTGGGCATGTCAACACCGAGACCAACAAAACCGGTCCTCAGTGACAACTTTGCAAATACTTTTTCATTTGATGTCCTGCCTTGTATAATTCAATGACCTGTGCAATTGTCTCAAGACTTACTCCTGTCCATATTGTCTAGTCAAATCTCTACAATGAATATGCAGGAGAGACTGGACAAATTTGTCCACTACACAAGCCTAGAAAGTCAGGAATCTGGAGACATACTAAGAACTGTTAGGTCACAATCTCGAATCCTACCAGGGTAGGAAACTTTCTCCATTAAAGTATGTCGGCTGCCTCCACCCACATACTTTACTAACAAGCACTATACTGAAGTAAAAATCCGAATGTTAAGTAACTAAGGGTTACCCTTTATGTAATTGGGCCTACCACCTAGAAAACATGACATCAGACTAAATTCAATGACTTACTATTACAATTTGAATTAGACAAAAAAGAAATTGGGAAAACTAAGGTTTATCTTAAGGTAAAAACACCAGCCTGCCTAGGCCCTACAACTTACTTTATGGAAAGCCCCTACTGGCTAGATTTCACTTGGATTGTCAGCAAGAACTAACCAAATCAAAAACTATTTTGGGATACAAGCTCACTGAACATGCTGCCTAATTACTTTAGTTCAAACCCTTTTATGCATAAAGTATAAAACAACCAGAGGTGTAATTCAACTAGTATGAAATGACACCAGCCACAGGATATGGATAATTGTGCATTTTTATACATAAGAACATAAGAAAGAAGGAACACTGCAGCAGGCCTACTGGCCCATGCGAGGCAGGTCCAAATCTCCCACCGACTTAAGCCAATGCCCCGACCCATCCAGGTCAGGTTACATTCACTTAAGGAGCACGGCATCTGACCTAGTAGCACAAACTAGTCAGGTCCAACTCACACCCACCCGCACCCACTCATATATTTATCCAGCCTATTTTTAAAACTACACAACGTTTTAGCCTCTATAACTGTACTCGGGAGTTTGTTCCACTCATCGACAACTCTATTACCAAACCAATGCTTTCCTATATCCTTCCTGAATCTGAATTTATCCAACTTAAAGCCATTGCTGCGAGTGTAACCAGTGTTTTATACTTTCTAGATTGGAAAATTTATATCAAACTTAGGTTCTGTTGCTGAAAACTATGGCACCTTACATACCATACCTACTATTCAACAGCAACTTCAATTACTTATCAATTTTTTAAAAGTACATTTGCTGAGATCAGATTTAAATACGAGATTAACAGCTAGCCTCTAATTATAATTGCACAATGATCAACAGGGCCAAGTCTCCAATCAGTGATTTTCCTACAGGCAAAGACTGCTCCCACAAATAAAATTAGGACCAAAACCTAAACATCTAAATTATGTTACTGAATAAGTTTGCCACATCAGAAACTCAGGGATTTAAACATACCTCAACAAATCCCCAGAACACCGCGGATGGTTAATAACCCAGTATAACCCAGGCAATTCAAGCCGTGCCTCATTTTCAGTTGGGTCCTCTTAAGGGGCCCAGAAGGTAACCCAATACTCCAGCAGATACTTAAATACTAACTTAAGAAACGGGTGTAACGTCCAGAACACGCCTACTAGACCATCCAGTGAAGATCTCAAAACCTCACCCGAATATTTCTTCGAGAGGTTCCTTGATGCCAGTGAAGGACTTGCATTAAGTAATTTGAACTATATTTTTTTAATCAAATTTAAGCAGCTTTCCCTCCTGCAGGCGCCGTGACCCTCCACAACCAACAGTAATTATCCGACCGGGAATCGAACCCAGGTTGCCATGGTTGGGAGCTGAAGAGATTCCTGGAAGTATGGTGTTCCTTGATAGTCTATCTAAAACAAAAAGAAAAGTGCAAAGTATGGAAGTGTAGGTTGTGTAGTGCGAGTAGTGAAGGTGAGTCAGGTGTAGTGATGGCGGCCACCACCACTACACCCACGCTGCCTACACCACCACTACACCTACACAAATACCCTGCCTACCTATCTTTACACCTCAAACCACTTCGCAAGAAAGTTATTATTAACCGAGTTAAGACGCTAAGGTTAAATCTTAGGATAGTGAAGAAAAGTGGACGAGACTTGTCTAGCCGGCTGGCTGCAGCCACACCTACCTTATATAAGCCACAAACTAACGCTATTCTTAAGTGTCTCTTACACCCAGCACCCTCAAACACACTCCACCAGCACCACACACTCCCTCTAAACTCACCTTGGTTATAAAATAGGTGCTATATACACAAATATAAAGTATATCCCCGGGCAGGCAGAGCGACCCTCTCACTAGCACAGCTTCTTGACGACTGGAAGGTTCTGCTGAGGCAGCCACGGGGCCGCCCACCACCCTCCACGGTCTCCACCAACACAACTATAATACTAAAACAATAAAACAACAATAATAAATCATGAAACAACAATTTCGAAGCTAACTATATTTGATATTTGATAAAAGAAACACTACTTTCTCTTAATAACAATGACTTATTTTTAAATCATGTAATTTACTCATTTACTAATCTCAATTCTTCACTGATCAATACATAGATCAATTTTTATATGGGAATGTTTTAAATCAAAGACATTAGTGTATCATTATATATTTTTACTCTAGATTATATACATATAAAGTTATTGATAAAGTAAGCGATGTTAAATGAGGATGTAAGTGCGCATGCGCCTCACTGCCCGCCAGGTTCATTTTAAAAAAGCGAAGTTTTATCTTACATATTTAACTACTCCATCATTCTGTATATATTATTATCCAATTTTTGTCTATGCCAGTACTTTGTATATACTATTTTCTTATACATGTTTCTATATATTGTTTATCTTACGTTTGAATATATCTTGTTTGTATTTATTATCTATCTTATATTTTTTTATCTTATACTATACTGTTGGTGACAGTGTACAAGTGTTGGTGACAGTGTACAAGTGTTGATGACAGTGTACAAGTGTTGATGACAGTGTACAAGTGTTGATGACAGTGTACAAGTGTTGGTGACAGTGTACAAGTGTTGGTGACAGTGTACAAGTGTTGACGACAGTGTACAAGTGTTGATGACAGTGTACAAGTGTTGATGACAGTGTACAAGTGTTGATGACAGTGTACAAGTGTTCATGACAGTGTATAAGTGTTCATGACAGTGTAAAGTGTTGGTGACAGTGTACAAGTGTTGGTGACAGTGTACAAGTGTTCATGACAATGTAAAGTGTTGGTGACAGTGTACAAGTGTTGGTGACAGTGTACAAGTGTTGATGACAGTGTATAAGTGTTCATGACAGTCATAGCATGAGCCAGTTCAAGAAGAGAGCCAAAAGGTACCTAATGAATGTAGCGACAGAAAGGGAGGAGAATGAATGATTTTTATTTTTTTTTAGTTACCATACATGTACATGTATATAAATCTTTTACCTTAATTCCTTTTAATTATAATATAATAACTAGTATCTACTACAGTATATAATATTAAGGTATTAAATGGACCCAATGGAAATAAGTCACTCTGACTTTTTTTGGGTTATCCTGGGTTCTCTACACATATGCTGCTATGTATGATGATCTATGTAACTGTATTTGTGTATACCTGAATACACTTACTTACTTACAAGTGTTCATGACAGTGTACAAGTGTTCATGACAGTGTACAAGTGTTCATGACAGTGTACAAGTGTTCATGACTATACAAGTGTTCATGACAGTGTACAAGTGTTCATGACAGTGTACAAGTGTTCATGACTATACAAGTGTTCATGACAGTGTACAAGTGTTCATGACAGTGTACAAGTGTTCATTACAGTGTATAAATGTTCATGACAGTGTACAAGTGTTCATGACAGTGTACAAGTGTTCATGACAGTGTACAAGTGTTCATTACAGTGTACAAGTGTTCATTACAGTGTACAAGTGTTCATGACAGTGTACAAGTGTTCATGACAGTGTACAAGTGTTCATGACAGTGTACCAGTGTTGGTGACAGTGTACAAATGTTGATGACAGTATACAAATGTTGATGACAGTGTACAAGTGTTCATGACAGTGTACAAAGTGATGACAGTGTACAAGTGTTCATGACAATGTACAAGTGTTCATGACAGTGTACAAGTGTTCATGACAGTGTACAAGTGTTCATGACAGTGTACAAGTGTTCATGACAGTGTACAAGTGTTCATGACAGTGTACAAGTGTTCATGACTATACAAGTGTTCATGACAGTGTATAAATGTTCATGACAGTGTACAAGTGTTCATGACAGTGTATAAATGTTCATGACAGTGTACAAGTGTTCATTACAGTGTACAAGTGTTCATTACAGTGTACAAGTGTTCATGACAGTGTACAAGTGTTGGTGACAGTGTACAAATGTTGATGACAGTGTACAAATGTTGATGACAGTGTACAAGTGTTCATGACAGTGTACAAGTGTTCACGACAGTGTACAAGTGTTCATGACAGTGTACAAGTGTTCATGACAGTGTACAAGTGTTCATGACAGTGTACAAGTGTTCATGACAGTGTACCAGTGTTGTTGACAGCGTACAAATGTTCATGACAGTGTACAAGTGTTCCTGACAGTGTAGAAGTGTTCATGACAGTGTACAAGTGTTGTTGACAGTGTACAAATGTTCATGACAGTGTACAAGTGTTGATGACAGTGTACAAGTGTTGATGACAGTGTACAAATGTTCATGACAGTGTACAAGTGTACTCACCTATTTGTGGTTGCAGGGGTCCAGTCATAGCTCCTGGCCCCGCCTCTTCACTGATTGCTACTAGGTCATCTCTCCCTGCTCCATGAGCTTTTTTCAAACCTCGTCTTAAAACTATGTATGGTTCCTGCCTCCACTACGTTACTTTCTAGGCTATTCCACTTCCTGACAACTCTATGACTGAAGAAATACTTACTAACATCCCTTTGACTCATAGGAGTCTTCAACTTCCAACTGTGACCCCTTGTTTCTGTGTCCCCTCTCTGGAACATCTTGTCTCTGTCTACCTTATCTATTCCTCGCAGTATTTTATATGTCGTTATCATGTCTCCCCTAACCCTCCTGTCCTCTAGTGATAGTGTACAAGTGTTCATGACAGTGTACAAGTATCCATGATAGTGTACAAATGTTCTTGACAGTGTACAAGTGTTCATGACAGTGTACAAGTGTTCATGACAGTGTACCAGTGTTGTTGACAGTGTACAAATGTTCATGACAGTGTACAAGTGTTGCTGAGAGTGTACAAGTGTTCATGGCAGTGTACAATTGTTGTTGACAGTGTACTTATGTTCATGACAGTGTACAAGTGTTGATGACAGTGTACAAATGTTCATGACAATGCAACATGGGACGCTGTGGCGTGAAGTCAGTGACGCCATTTCTCGGAGAATTAGACAATTTTCGGCCTGAATCCTGCTTGTACCTGTGTCTGGACGCTGAGATTTGCAGACACGACATCAGGATAACTCGTTGAGAGACGGATGCTTCTTGTGTAGGCTGATGAATAAACTGAGTCTAGTCATCGGCTGTATCTCTGCACCTACGCTACCATTCTACTGCCCAAAGTAAGCAGCCAAGAAAATAGAGTTAACAACAGTGTAAAAGTGTTCATGGCAGTGTACAAATGTTCATGCCAGTGTACAAGTGTTGATGACAGTGTACAAGTGTTGATGACAGTGTACAAGTGTTGATGACAGTGTACAAGTGTTGATGACAGTGTACGAATGTTCATGACAGTGTTCATGATAGTGTACAAATGTTCATGACAGTGTACCAGTGTTGTTGACAGTGTACAAATGTTCATGACAGTGTACAAATGTTCATGACAGTGTACAAGTGTTGATTACAGTGGACGAATGTTCATGACAGTGTTCATGATAGTGTACAAATGTTCATGACAATGTACAAGTGTTCATGACAGAGTACAAGTGTTGATGACAGTGTACAAGTGTTCATGACAGTGTACAAGTGTCCATGATAGTGTACAAATATTCTAGACAGTGTACAAGTGTTCATGAGTGTACAAGTGTTCATGACAGGGTACAAGTGTTCATGACAGTGTACAAGTGTTCATGACAGTGTACCAGTGTTGTTGACAGTGTACAAATGTTCATGACAGTGTACAAGTGTTGCTGAGAGTGTACAAGTGTTCATGGTAGTGTACAATTGTTGTTGACAGTGTACAAATGTTCATGACAGTGTACAAGTGTTGATGACAGTGTACAAATGTTCATGACAATGTTCAAGTGCTCATGACAGTGTACAAATGTTCATGACAGTGTACAAGTGTTCATGACAGTGTACAAATGTTCATGACAGTGTACAAATGTTCATGACAGTGTACAAATGTTCATGACAGTGTACAAGTGTTGATGACAGTGTACAAGTGTTCATGACAGTGTACCAGTGTTGTTGACAGTGTACAAATGTTGATGACAGTGTACAAGTGTGATAGTGTACAATTATTGATGACAGTGTACAAGTGTTCATGACAGTGTACAAGTGTTCATGACAGTGTACCAGTGTTGTTGACAGTGTACAAATGTTCATGACAGTGTACAAGTGTTGCTGAGAGTGTACAAGTGTTCATGGCAGTGTACAAGTGTGATAGTGTACAATTGTTGATGACAGTGTACAAGTGTTCATGACAGTGTACAATTGTTGATGACAGTGTACAAGTCCCTAAAGTCCCATCAGGCCACCACGCTGGCGCCCTCCCAGCCCCTCAAGTCCCAGTATACCACTACGCTGGCGCCCTCACAGCCCCTCAAGTCCAAGCAGGCCACCACGCTGGCGCCCTCACAGCCTCTCAAGTCCAAGCAGGCCACTACGCTGTCGCCCTCACAGCCCCTCAAGTCCAAGCAGGCCACCACGCTGGCGCCCTCACAGCCCCTCAAGTCCAAGTAGGCCACCACGCTGTCGCCCTCACAGCCCCTCAAGTCCAAGCAGGCCACTACGCTGGCGCCCTCACAGCCCCTCAAGTCCAAGCAGGCCACCACGCTGGCGCCCTCACAGCCCCTCAAGTCCCAGTAGGCCACTACGCTGGCGCCCTCACAGCCCCTCAAGTCCAAGCAGGCCACTACGCTGGCGCCCTCACAGCCCCTCAAGTCCAAGCAGGCCACCACGCTGTCGCTCTGGCATGCCCATGATGTCAGCAATGTCACAAGATGTGCCTGGTTCCCAGGAACTTCCACGAGAGAGCCAACGCCGTGGAATTCGTCCACGAGGCAACTGTGAAGTGTGCCACAGGGAGTGTGCACTCAATCCCTCAAATCTCAACATTCATGTACATAATGGGTATCTAAGCTCCCAGAGGTCTCCAAGTGGGAACAACCAACATGTATGTGTGTTAGTTAGTTAGTTACCATTTTGTCCTAGGCACATTAGGCCTAGGTTACCATTTTGTCCTAGGCACATTAGACACTAGGCCTGTGCCCCGTGGCCTGATCGCTAAAGCTCTCGCTTCACACGGCGAGGGTCTGCGTTCGATTCCCAGCTCGGGTAGAAACATTGGGCGTGTTTCTTTACACCGGTTGTCTATGTTCACCCATCAGTAAAATGGGTACCTGGGAGATAGTCGACTGGTGTGGGTCGCATCCTGGGACAAGGACCTAATTTGCCCGAAATGCTCTGCATAACAAGGGGCTTTCTATATAGTAGTATGTCACTGATGTCAGCTAGGCCTGTATACCTTGTACATGTACTTGTAGTAAATAAAGATATTATTATTATTATGTGTAAGGAAACACTTCGAAATGTTTCCGCCCCGTCGGGAATAGAACCCGGGCCCTCCGTGCGTGAAGCGAGAGCTTTACCACCAGGCCACCGGGGTGTGTTAGTTACCATTTTGTCCTAGGCACATGTCGATTTGACACTAGGCCTGTTGTATGTATGTGTGTACTCACCTAATTGTACTCACCTAATTGTGGTTGCAGGGGTCGAGACTCAGCTCCTGGCCCCGCCTCTTCGCTGTCCGCTACTGGGTGTGTGTATGTGTGTACTCACCTAATTGTACTCACCTAATTGTGGTTGCAGGGGTCGAGACTCAGCTCCTGGCCCCGCCTCTTCGCTGTCTGCTACTGGGTCTCTGCTCTCCCTGCTCCATGAGCTTTATCATACCTTGTCTTAAAACTATGTATGGTTCCTGCCTCCACTATATCTTTCTCTAGTCCATTCCACTTCCTGACTACTCTGTGGCTGAAGAAATGTTTCCTGACATCCCTTTGACTCATCTGAGTCTTCAGCTTCCAGTTGTGTCCCCTTGTTTCTGTGTTCCCTCTCTGAAACAACCTGTCACTATCTACCTTGTCAATTCCCGCAGTATTTTGTATGTCGTTATCATGTCTCCTCTGACCCTTCTTTCCTCCAGTGTTGTTAGTCCTATTTCCCTCAACCTTTCTTCATAAGACAGACCCTGAGTTGTGGAACTAACCTTGTCGCAAACCTTTGCACTTTCTCTAGTTTCTTGACGTGCTTGACCAGGTGTGGGTTCCAGACTGGTGCTGCATACTCTAGTATGGGCCTGACGTATACGGTATACAGTGTCTTGAACGATTCCTTGTTAAGGTAACGGAACGCTAATCTTAGGTTTGCCAGTCGCCCATATGCTGCCGCGGTTATCTGGTTGATGTGTGCTTCCGGAGACGTGCTTGGTGTTATACTCACCCCAAGGTCTTTCTCCTTTGATGAGGTTTGTAGCCTTTGTCCACCTAGCCTGTACTCTGTCAGCGGTCTTCTTTGCCCTTCTCCGATCTTCATGACTTTGCATTTGGTGGGGTTAAATTGAGAAGCCAGTTGCTAGACCAGATGTCAAGCTTGTCCAGGTCACTTTGAAGTCCTGCTTGGTCTTCATCCGATGTGATTCTCCTCATTAATTTCACATCATCTGCGAAAAGAGACACTTCTGAGTCTATCCCATCCGTCATGTCATTCACATATAGCAAGAATAGCACTGGTCCTAGGACTGACCCCTGCGGTACACCGCTCGTCACAGGCGCCCACTGTGATACCTCATCACGCACCATGACCCGTTGTTGCCTCCTGTGAGGTATTCCCTGGTCCATTCCAGTGCCCTTCCTGTTATACACGCTTGGTCTTCCATCTTTTTACTAATCTCATGTGAGGAACTGTGTCAAAGGCCTTCCTGCAGTCCAAGAAAATGCAGTCAACCCATCTTTCTCTCTCTTGCCTTACCTCTGTTACTTTATCATAGAACTCCAGGAGGTTTGTTACACAGGATTTGCCTTCCCTGAAACCGTGCTGTCTGGCGTTGATTAACCTGTTCTGCTCCAGATGCTCCACCATTCTTTTTCTGATGATTTTCTCCAAGACTTTGCACACTATACACGTAAGTGACACCGGTCTGTAGTTTAGTGCCTCTTTTCTGTCTCCTTTTTTAAAGATGGGGACTACGTTGGCCTTTTTCCATATCTCAGGTAGCTGCCCAGTTTCAAGGGATGTGTTGAAAATTTTGGTAAGTGGCACACTCAGAACCTCAGCTCCTTCCCGAAGGACCCATGGTGAGATATTGTCCGGACCCATTGCCTTTGAGGTATCAAGGTCACTGAGTAACTGCTTCACCTCCCCTCAGATGTGTATATCCTCCAGCACTCGATACATCCCTTGTTGGTGATGCACCCCGTCCTGTCTACCCAACTGCCTCCCTTCCTCCACTGTGAATACTTCCCTAAACCTCGAGTTGAGCTCCTCACATACCTCTTGATCATTACTTGTGAGTTCCCATCTTCCCTCCTCAGCCTTATCACCTGATCCTTTACTGTTGTCTTCCTTCTGATGTGGCTGTACATCAGTTTCGGGTCAGACTTGACTTTCGATGCTATGTCGTCTCCGTACCTGTTGTTGTGTATGTGTGTATGTATGTGTATGTGTGTGCGTATGTGTGTGTGTGTGTATGTATGTACTCACCTAATTGTACTCACCTAATTGTGGTTGCAGGGGTCGAGACTCAGCTCCTGGCCCCCGCCTCTTCGCTGTCCGCTACTGGGTCTCTGCTCTCCCTGCTCCATGAGCTTTATCATACCTTGTCTTAAAACTATGTATGGTGTATGTTTGTGTGTGTGTGACCCAACAATTAAAACTTGCACCAAGAACTCATTACAGTTGTGACCGGGTGTAAACTAGTGAATTGCTCATTACTTTATAATTTGTTCATGATTGTAACCATGTATAAACGTAAGTAAGTAAATTTACTGCATGATTCATTACCTTTGTAACTTGTGAGTTCAGTACCTTTGTAACTTGTGAGTTCATTACCTTTGTAACTTGTGAGTTCATTACCTTTGTAACTTGTGAGTTCATTACCTTTGTAACTTGCTCAGCTATCAAAACTTTGGGGTCCAGTCCCTGGACCCATTATGTACCTCTGTAATCTTTTGACTACCGCCCACAGGATGGGTATGGGGTGCATAATAAAGATATCAAACTAACTAACCAACAGCCCCTCCCAGCAGACAGAGCTGACAGCTACCGCGACTTCATCTCTACAGAGGACCTAAAATCTGTAATCAAATTAACGTCCACAAGGACGGTGACACATTCCCACAGCAGCTGGCCCTAAAGCTGCTACCAAATTCGCTGTCCTCTTGAAGAAAGTCAGTGATGCCCCAGTGGAAATAAGTCACTGTCTGACTTTTTTGGGTTAGTAAGTAAGTAAGTGTATTCAGGTATACACAAATACAGTTACATAGATCATCATACATAGCAGCATATGTGTAGAAAACCTAGGATAACCCAAAAAAGTCAGACAGAGTGACTTATTTCCATTGGGGTCCATTTAATACCTTAATAATATACAATGTAGTAGATACTAGTTATTATACTATAATTAAAAGGAATAAGGTAAAAAGAGTTATTTACATGTACATGTATGGTAACTAAAACAAATAAAAATCATTCTCCTCCCTTTTTGTCGCTACATTCATTAGGTACCTTTTGGCTCTCTTCTTGAACTGGCTCATGCTATGACTGGCTTTGACATGTGCAGGCAGTCTGTTCCATTTTTTATTGCTGTACAATAAAAGGTGTTTGAAGCCTGGCCACTGACTGTGGGAACTACAAAGTTGTGCTCTCTCCCCCTAGTACTATGACTGCTTTGGTTCCCAGCCTTGACAAAATTGGCAGCAAGATATTCTGGACACTGTTTGTGAGCAATTTTATAAACTTGATTCAACTTAAGTTGTTTTACTCTGTCTTCAATATTCAGCATATCCAATTGTTGTAATTCATCCTGGCCTACATGTTCTCTTGGTCCCAGGTCCAGGATGAATCTTATCATTTTGTTCTGTGTGATTTGCAGTTTATCTTTCAGTTTTTTTGTCAAGGCAGAGTACCATGAAGAGCAAGCGTAGTCAATATGACATTGTATAAGGGCTAGACATAGGGTCCTGCGAGCCTCAGTAGGTAGACACTGTGCTTGTCTGTAGAGGAACTTCAGTCATGACTTTCTTTACTATACTGTTCCCTATCAATTCTCCTGACATGCATGGGTCAAAGGGGATTCCCAGATATTTTACTGAGGAAACTGAAGTGATGGATTCCCCATATGCTGCTATGTATGATAATCTATGCAAATGTATTTGTGTATACCTGAATAAACTTACTTACCTCTGCAAACAACAATTGTAAAAATGCTAGACCTGCGTTACACAGCACATGACAAAAATGAATATCCAGGAAAGTTTTTGATACAGTAGACCACAGCATCCTAGTGAACTTGCCAGAATGGATGTTGGAGGATGGCTTCTCCGCTGGATTAAAGGCTACCTGTCCAACAGAAAGTCTTCTGTGTAGTTCCAGGGGCATAGAAGTATAACTAAAAACTTTGAATTAGGAACCCCACAGGGAGGTGTGCTCAGTCCCACTCTATTCAATATTCTAATTAATGCCTTACTTAATGCTATGCCTAGCCAGCCCCATCATTATATGATTAGTTTCGCTGATGATATAATGATTCACACCACCGGATTCTCCAACACCCAAAACATCTTTAACCATGTACTAGCCTCGTGTCAGGACCTGGGGTTGATAATCTCTACTGATAAAACAAAGATACTCAATAGGCGTCCTCCTAGACAGAGAGCCACAGTTCGCCAGATCCAGTTGCATGATGGGTCTCTTCTAGAATATGTAAGCAGAAACAGGTATTTAAGCTTTGAGGTCCCACTACTTGGACCTGTTGTAACGAGACTTTGTCGTTAATACAAAGAAAGGCTGAGAGCACTTTGAGTTGTGGCAGGGTTTCACCCCAGGTATGGTGCTAATGTTAAAATTGTGAAAATGATGTATCTTGCTTATTTTAGATCATTGGTTGATTATGCTGCGCCACTACTTGCTCTTGTGTCTGACTGGAAGCTTGGAGGGCTGGAAAAACTGCAGAACGAAGCAATGAGGCTCATTTTAGAATGCCCTCGTACTGCCAAAATTTTAAATATGCAGAAAGAACTTGATATTCCTAGCATCAGAGATCGTGTTACTGAAAGAAATATCATAATTGGGGTTAATATGCTCAGGCAAGCCCATTCAAACCCCTGCACAGAAGCCCTCTAAACTTTCCTCAGCACTGGTGAACATCCCTCCAGATGGATCGAAAAAACTGGAACCGACCTCTGCATGAATCAGATACATGATCTATGTCAAGTAAGGCAACAGCGGCACTTCTCCACTCCATGGAATATTACCCCATTCCAAACTACCATCCATTCACTGCCCGACCTTGGTCGTGAGCAGGTGTGCTGGCAAGGGTCTCTGGTGGACAGTGGACACACCCTTTAGTTTCAAAATGGCGGAAACGTACCAGAGGCAGCTAAACACTGTGTGTATCGAGGTGCTGGTAGGACCCATCTACCCGTCTAATGCAGACATACGTATTACTGCCTGCCATTCTCCGAGATGCTTATGGGATGCCCACGGAGGATTTATATGGCATATCGCTAACTGGAGCCACTGGAGTATACCTGGAGAGAGTTCCAAGGGTCAACGCCCCTGCGGCCCGGTCTGTGACCAGGCCTCACGTTGGATCAGAGCCTGATCAACCAGGCTGTTACTGCTGGCCCCACACAGTCCAATGTATGAACCACAGCCTGGCTGGTCAGGTACCGACTTTAGGTGCCTGTCCAGTGCCTGCTTGAAGACAGCCAGGGGTTTGTTGGTAATCCCCCTGATGTATGCTGGGAGGCAGTTGAACAGTCTTGGGCCCCTGACACTTATTGTGTTGTCTCTCAACTTGCTAGTGGCACCCCTGCTTTTCATTGGGGTGATGTTACATCGCCTGCCAAGTCTTTTGCTTTCATAGGGAGTGATTCTCGTGTGCAAGTTTGGTACTAATCCCTCGGGAATTTTCCACGTGTATATAATGTATCTCTCCCGCCTGCGTTCTAGAGAGTACAGGTTTAGAAACTTCAAGCGTTCCCAGTAATTGAGGTGGTTTATCGCAGTTATGTGTGCCGTGAAGGTTCTCTGCACATTTTCTAGGTCAGCAATTTCACCTGCCTTGAAAGGTGCAGTTAGTGTGCAGCAATATTCCAGCCTAGATAGAACAAGCGACCTGAAAAGTGTCAACATGGGCTTGGTATCCCTGGTTTTGAAGGTTCTCATTATCCATCCTGTCATTTTTCTAGCAGATGTGATTGCTACGGTGTTATGGTCCTTGAAGGTGAGATCCTCTGACATGATCACTCCCAGGTCTTTGACATTAGTTTATCGCTCTATTATGTGGTTGGAATTTGTTTTGTACTCCGAGGAGATTTTAATTTCTACACGTTTTCCATATCTGAGTAATTGAAATTTCTCATCATTGAACTTCATATTGTTTTCTATAGCCCGTTTAAAGATTTGCTTTATGTCTGCTTGGAGTCTTGCAGTGTCTTCTAGATAACTCATCTAGATAACCATCAATTACACAACCCAGGGCAGCATGGGTTTAGAGCAGGTCGCTCCTGTCTGTCCCAACTACTGGACCACTATGACAAGGTCCTGGATGCTCTAGAGGACAAATAGAATGCAGATGTTATATACACAGACTTTGCAAAAGCCTTTGATAAGTGTGACCATTGTGTGATAGCACACAAAATGCGTGATAAAGGAATAACAGGAAAAGTTGGTAGATGGATCTATAATTTCCTAACAAGTAGAACACAAAGAGTAGTAGTCAACAGAGTAAAGTCTGAGGCAGCTAATGTGAAAAGCTCTGTTCCACAAGGCACAGTACTCGCTCCCATCCTGTTCCTCATCCTCATATCGGACATAGACAGGGATATAAGCCACAGTGCCGTGTCTTCCTTTGCAGATGACACCCGAATCTGTATGACAGTGTCCACCGTTGAAGACACTGCAAGACTCCAAGTAGACATAAACCAAATCTTTAAATGGGCTGCAGAAAACAATATGAAGTTCAATGATGAGAAATTTCAATTACTCAGATACGGAAAACGTGAGGAAATTAAAATCTCATTGGAGTACAAAACTAATTCCAACTACACAATAGAGCGAAAAACTAATGTCAAAGACCTGGGAGTGATCATGTCAGAGGATCTCACCTTCAAGGACCATAACACCGTAGCAATAGCATCTGCTAGAAAAATGACAGGATGGATAATGAGAACCTTCAAAACCAGGGATGCAAAGCCCATGTTGACACTTTACAAATCGCTTGTTCTATCTAGGCTGGAATATTGCTGCACACTAACTGCACCTTTCAAGGCAGGTGAAATTGCTGACCTTGAAAATGTGCAGAGAACCTTCACGGCACGCATAACTGCGATAAACCACCTCAATTACTGGTAACGCTTGAAGTTTCTAAACCTGTACTCCCTAGAACGCAGGCGGGAGAGATACATTGTTATATACATGTGGAAAATTCTCGAGGGATTAGTACCAAACTTGCACACGAAAATCACTCCCTACGAAAGCAAAAGACTCGGCAGGCGATGTAACATCCCCCCAATGAAAAGCAGGGGTGCCACTAGCACGTTGAGGGACAACACAATAAGTGTCAGGGGCCCAAGATTGTTCAACTGCCTCCCAGCATACATAAGGGGGATTACCAACAAACCCCTGGCTGTCTTCAAGCAGCCAGACAGGTGCACTGGACAGGCACCTAAAGTCAGTACCTGACCAGCCATGCTGTGGTTCGTACGTTGGACTGCGTGCGGCCAGCAGAAACAGCCTGGTGTATCAGGCTCTGGTCCAACATGAGGCCTGGTCACAGACCGGGCCGCGGGGGCGTTGACCCCTGGAATTCTCTCCAGGTAAACTCCAGGTAAGCAAGACGTTGGGGGCAGGAGCTGGAAGATTTTCCAGACAGTGGTCAATTTTCAGAAGCTGTTCCTGGAATTGTTGGGACGTTGCATCCGGAGGCTTGTATACAACTACAATGACTAGGTTTTGATTCTCGATCTTTATTGCTAATACTTCAACTACATCGTTTGAGGCATTTAGTAGTTCTGAACATATAAGTGACTCTGTGATATACAGACCAACCCTCCCTTTTTGCCTGTTCACTCTGTCACATCTGTATAGGTTGTAGCCCGGGATCCATATTTCATTGTCCAAGTGATCTCTTATGTGGGTCACTGTGAAAACCGCTAACATAGCATTTGACTCTGTAAGCAGTCCACAGATGTAAGGTAGTATCTTGTTGTTTGTTGCTGGCTTTAGACCTTGTATATTTGCAAAGATGAATGTTACTGGATTGGTGGTATTGGTGGTATGGATGGGGTCTTTTTTCCTGGCACTAATATCTGTTGTGTTGGAGTGGAGGCCCTTGACTGTGATTCCACTCTAGAAATGATTGCAGTTGGTGTACGATTTCTGTCATTTCCTGCCAGCTTTTTTTCCTTCCTGGCACTAAAAAAACTTTCTCTCCGGAGTGGCTGTGGCTACCCAGGTTTTGCCATGGTCTGGATGTTCTGTGTCGTCTTGTACCCTTTAGGTGGTATGCCTGGCAATATAAGTTATAGCACTGTCTTTCCTGAACTGATGAGTGGCACATTTCAGGGTGGAAAAGCTTACAGGACGGGAGGTTGCATTTTCCTGTTTTCATATGGGCACGTCATTTTCTGGGGTGATCATAATTGCATGTACCATCTGATTTACCAGATATTCCATGCCTGCAGATACCAAGTACATAATATTCACATAGGCCTGGTTTCCGTTTGCCTTGTTTTTTCGTGACTGTGTTCCCCATTGTATTCCCTATTGGTGCGTGTGTTCCTGTCTCGTTTCTATCTTCAGCACTAGTGCTAACACTGGAGCCTTCATCCATTTCTGGTTATTTAACTTCAGTATTTCCCGGGGCAATCCCCTGTTTACTATCTACCATGGTATTGCTAATTTGTAACATTGGTTTTTGTGTGTCCTTGTCTACACCTGTTTCCTCACTGGAGCTCCTGTCCCCCTTCAGGTCACCATCATTTATTTCTCTATTCTTACAGTTACTGTCTACTAGGGCAACATCTGTACCAGGGGCGATAGCACCATCTGGACCAGATTTTTACTTTCCCAACTGTTATAGAATGCTGTCATTTTTTTATGAAGGCCGATTTGATCTTTTAACATCAATGTGATTTTATTCCACAGTTCGGTCTCATTTGGGCATACCCAAAAACACTTCCCTGGTTTAATATCTCGTGTAGTTGATTCCTGAATGCCTGCACAAGGGGCATGGCTCCATTTACCACAGAAGTTGCATGTAATCCATCCAGTAGAACGTTTGTTTGTTTGGTTGCATAATACACAGGTTTTCATGATTGATTTTGTTGGTTGTTTTACTGTATATTCCACTAGGGTATTTGTGAAATTTGTGACTAGTGGAGCATACGAATGAGTGGTTGACGCTTACCAGGAACAGAGAATAGTTGTTTCTGAAGGTTTGGAGGTGAGGTTACGGGACGTTTCGGTGACGTATACTTGGATAAGAATACATAACTTACCTTTTGGGGCTGATGCAGTTGATGTGAAGGTCTTTCAGGCATATGGTGTGATACATGCCACTAATGTCGGGAGGTGGGCCCAGGGTGCCTGTACTGGAATGCTGGAAGGGTCGTTCAGTCTCAAGATGTCATTGAGGAGACCAATACCATCGTATGTTCTCATGCCGGACTTCCGAACGCACGTTTACGTTACTTACATTGGGCAGGTGCGAACATGTAGGCTATGTGGGCAGCCGGGACATATGGCATTGGCGTGTGACCGATGGGGGCTACCCACCCAGCGTCATCATGGTGCAACGATGCAGGAACAAGGGAAGATGGCATTGATGAATGAGGACGTACACCGACAGGAGCCAGCGTCTAAGAGAGAGTATATTAGTACTGGCAAGTGGAGTGACGTCTTGGAGGAAGAAGTGGTGGTGGTAGTATCTCTACCACCGGTGACGCAGCTGGATGAGGAACGTGGCTCCCTGGATCGTGAGGTGCAGGGGGTGGATGATATATTGGTCAACTTATTGGGACCTCTCATGGATGATTTGCAGAGAATGCTTGATAGCCCGGTGCCAGTGGCGGCCGACTATGTGGAGGGTGACTTCCCGGAGTTGGTGGCAAGGCCGGGTGAAGTGCTGAATGGGCGCGTAAGTAAGGAGGCAGGTGATGGTATGGATGATCCTGGAGTTTACCTGCAGAGAATTCCAGGGGTCAACGCCCCCGTGGCCTGGTATGTGACCAGGCCTCATGTTGGACCAGAGCCTGATCAACCAGGCTGTTACTGCTGGCCGCACACAGTCCAACATACGAACCACAGCCTGGCTGGTCAGGTACCGACTTTAGGTGCCTGTCCAGTGCCTGCTTGAAGACAGCCAGGGGTTTGTTGGTAATCCCCCTTATGTATGCTGGGAGGCAGTTGAACAATCTTGGGCCCCTGACACTTATTGTGTTGTCCCTCAACGTGCTAGTGGCACCCCTGCTTTTCATTGGGGGGATGTTACATCGCCTGCCGAGTCTTTTGCTTTCATAGGGAGTGATTCTCGTGTGCAAGTTTGGTACTAATCCCTCGAGAATTTTCCATGTGTATATAATAATGTATCTCTCCCGCCTGCGTTCTAGGGAGTACAGGTTTAGAAACTTCAAGCGTTCCCAGTAATTGAGGTGGTTTATCGCAGTTATGCGTGCCGTGAAGGTTCTCTGCACATTTTCAAGGTCAGCAATTTCACCTGCCTTGAAAGGTGCAGTTAGTGTGCAGCAATATTCCAGCCTAGATAGAACAAGCGATTTGTAAAGTGTCAACATGGGCTTTGCATCCCTGGTTTTGAAGGTTCTCATTATCCATCCTGTCTTTTTTATAGCAGATGCGATTGCTACGGTGTTATGGTCCTTGAAGGTGAGATCCTCTGATATGATAATAATAATAATAATAATAATATCTTTATTTACTACAAGTACATGTACATGGTATACAGGCCTAGCTGACATCAGTGACATACTACTATATAGAAAGTCCCTTGTTATGCTGAGCATTTCGGGCAGATTAGGTGTCCTAGGATGCGACTCACCCCAGTCGACTAACATCCAGGTACCCATTTTACTGATGGGGAACATAGACAACAGGTGTAAAGAAACACGCTGGCTGGGAATCGAACCCAGGCCCTTGACATTAGTTTTTCGCTCTATTGTGTGGTTGGAATTAGTTTTGTACTCCGATGAGATTTTAATTTCCTCACGTTTTCCGTATCTGAGTAATTGAAATTTCTCATCATTGATCAGGTGCAGGTGTGTGTGGTTGAGGCAGAGGTACATAGGGGCGTGTCGGATTTGAGTGGTGAGGAATCAGGCGAGGTCATGGAGGTAGTGGGGGAGTCTCGCAAGAGATCCAGGGATCAGTGGAGGATGACGTGTTGATGCCAGGTCAGAGGACCGGCAAGAAAGTATGGGCAGATGTGGCTAAGGGCAGGAAGGGTGGGGTTAAGGGTAAAGTCATGGACAAAGAAGGAAGGGGTTATGGTAGGGGAGGATCAGTGATGAAGCTAGGTGGGTCTAGATAGGTGAAGCATCATTAGAAGCCTCCGATGAAACCTTCAAGTGTCTCAGTATGAACGTTGATGGCCTTCGGGCGGAGGTTAAAAGGTTATGGGTGGAAGCAACTTTAAGGAGAGAGGGGATCGACATATGCATCTTACAGGAACACAATTTTAAGTGTAGTAAGGAATTGTTGCTGAGGGGTTACAATTTATACACGGGGAGTTCTGTAAATCTCAAGGGTGGGGTGTTGGTGGGCATTAGGGAGACCAGCCCTTTTTGTATGAGGTCCTGGGAGGAGGTGGGGGATGGGAGGATTGTGAGGGTTGATGGGGAGATATACCTGTTAGTTTCATTGGGGTTTATATGCCTGCAGCCAACGCAAGGAGTGTGAAGGAAGCTTTTGTGCATTATTTTTTAGTTTATGCTTTAAGGGGATTGCCAGAGGTGGTAGTAGTAGCTGGCGATTGGAACTGTATTATTCGGAAGCATGACGTAGAGCCTCGGGGGTCGGGATGTGAACTTGCAGTATTGAGGGATGTGTTGGGAGTGATGGGAGTCAAGGATGTGGTTGTTGGGAGGAATGCTTTGGTGGGGCATACATTTTTTAGGAGAGGATATGTGGCACGCCTAGATAGGGTTTATGTAGCATCAAGTATAAGTGTAGGAGACATGCATCTTCTCGACGTTGTGTTCTCAGATCACCGTGGTGTAGTGGCAGTGTTGAGCTGGGATGGGGCTGTCAAGTTTTATCCAGGTCATTGGAAATTGAATGTTAGTTTATTACAGAGGGATGGTGATAGGGATGTTTTTGGAGCCTGATGGGAGAGGGTGTGGGGGAGGGGCAGAGGGATAGGGGATGTGGTGAAGTGGTGGTCTTTACAGGCAAAGGTGGCGGTGAGGGATTATTATCGGAGGGTCGGGGTGGAGGATGTGGGTTATAGGTATGGTTTTCAACATTACTTAGAAAGTCAGCTTAGGGCTTGTTATGTAGGTGGGGCATCAGGCAGAAATTGGTATGCTATGTGGGCGGTTAAGGGACATACAAAATGATAGATTCCATGTGGTCAGAGTCAGGTGTCAATTGGACTGAGGAGGTTTAGGAAACGTAGAAGGGTATGATTATCTCATCGTTGAATGTCGAAGAGGACCTGGGAGGGTATCAGAAAGGGCAGGTGTTATGTACAACTGATGGCATGTGCGGGTATGTTTAGGAGATTGGGTGGGAGTGAAGCAAGTCGAAGGATCATTTTGGAGGGGATACAGGAACTAATGGGGGAGGAGGATAGGAAGGGGTTAGGAGGACGTATAATGGAGGAGGAAGTATGGCAGGCGGTGCTGGGATTAAGGTTAGGAAAGGCGCCTGGGGTGGATGACTTATCGGGAGATTTTTATGTGTTTCATTGGGACATGTTAAAGGATTTTTTAGTGCGGATCTTTAATCAAATGAAGGATAGGGGATATATGGAGGAAGAGCAAAGGACAGGGGTGGTAGTGATGGTCCCAAAAGGGAAGGAAGGTGATAGGATGAAGGGCTATAGAGCTATAACATTGTTATGCTCGTATTATAAGATCTTTACAAAAATACTGGCTAATCGAATGAAGAGGGTGTTGGAGAAGGTTTTAGATGATGGACAACATGGAGTACCGGGGCGCAGCATAAGGACAGGGCATAGAAGGATTTGGGAGTTTGTAGAAAACAAGAGGGAAGGAGGGGTTCTAGGTCTAGACTGGGAAACTGCATATGATAGCGTAGATAGGGAATTTTTGTTTGGGGTTTTGATGGGGTTGGGGTTTGGGGAAGAAATCGTGGGGTGGGTTAGGACTTTATATGATCGGGCGTTGGCAAGGGTCCAGGTAAATGGGAAGTTGGGGGTTCAGGTGAGTTATGAATGGGGTTTGCGGCAGGGTTGTCCTCTGTCGCAAATCCTGTTTGGGTGTATGCAGGACCCTTTCTATAGATTGGTTAGGGAAGGGGTTTGGGATGGGGAGGTGGGAAGGGGTTGTGAGTCAGGCATAGTAGGATATGTTGATGATACGACCATCCTGGTGGGTAGTAGTGAGGGCTTATTACATGTGAATAGGATTCTGGGTATTTTTGAGGAGGCAACAGGTATGAGGATAAATAGGGGTAAGTCAAGTTTGTTGGAGGTAGGTGCGTGCGTGGGAGGGATGTTGGAAAGTAGGGGCAGTTCGAAGTGCATCGATAGGATTAAAATTTGCGGGGTAATATTCAGTCATGATAGGGAATTGGCAAGAGAATTGAATTCGGGGGTGGTGGTGGACAGAGCTATAGATAGGTTGGGAGGCATTAGGTCTACAGAGGTAACACTGTTGTAACGGGCAGTGGTGGTAAATGTTTTAGTATATAGCAAACTATGGTTTGTGGCTGCTGTATATCCTCTCCAGGAGTGTGATGTTGAGAGGTTGCTTGGGAGGGTTTTTCGTTATACGTATTTGGAGTCATGGGAGGCATTGGTTAGGTAGGGAGGTGGTGACTACTGGGGTGTGGGTAGGAGGGTTGGGGTTGATACCGTTATGTAATAGGCTACAAAGTATTTTTGTTAAGCAAGAATATGTGGTAAGGGGGGGTAAGGGGGGAAGGAGGGTGAATGGGGTCATGCAGGTGGTACATAGGTGGTGGAGGGGTAGGGATCTGTTGAGATGTGAAGCTATGTTGAGGTTCCTCCTTGTTGTTCGGGATCCTGAGAGGGTTAAGGTAGGCGTTTTGGATAGAGTGGGGGGAGGGGAGGTGTGGTGCAGGGTGAAGGTACTTAGCCAATGTATAATTGGAAGTTAACGTGGCGTTGGATTAAGAAGTTGCGAATATCACCGAGAGTGCATGAAACAGGGTATAGGTTTTTATTGGGTATTTTGGTGACACGTGCACAGTTTTATAGGATGGGCATCATCAGGGATGGGTTGTGCAGATCGTGTGGAGTCCTGAAAACCGCGTATCATACTCTGTATTTCTGTGATACATTGGTGGGGGTCAGGGAGTGGTTTAGTGGGGTATTAAGGAGGGTGGGGCAGGGGGTTTGATGACCCTGTGGGCATTGTGTTTGGATGTGGGGGCTTTTCCGGAGGACGTCAGTAGGGCAGTTTACTTGGTGGTCGAGTACATACATATTTTGTGGGTAATGCGAGAGGCTCCCGGAGCACAGCGTATCCGGGCGTTGGCAGCAGGTATTTATAGGTCTAAGTGTAGAATTCAGGTGATATATGCGGGGACATGGTGTAAAGCTTTCTCTCAGGGTTATAGGGATTTGACTATAGATATTCTGTTGGGGGGTGAGGGGGAAGGGGGAAGGGGGAGGACCTCAGTTAAGGGCTGGTCAAAAAGGGGGTATGGTCAGGGGTTTCTGGACAGGGAGGAAGCGGAGGGTGACATGGCTAAGGTTTATGTGCTTTCTCTCTGGTGTCACCTGATAGGGCATCAACACGTTTTGTCCACCAGACAGTGGTAGGAGGACAGGTGGACATACATTGTAATGTGTGGTGATGATGAACTTTTGCAATCAGATGTCTAAACATGTCTTGGAATTATGAGACTTAGATCAATCATTATGTTGCACTTTTGTTGGTAGCAAGTACTTAATTGCTTAGTGGTTATTGGTTGGAGTATTAGGGAAGACAGGTGTTTCTTGTGAGGTTGGGTGTTTTGTACTCAAGTGAGTGTTCTTGTGTTATTTTGGCCTCAGCATGAATGGGGTGAATGTGTTTGTTTCAGTCCACAGGACAACAGGTTACAGATGTTCAGCCAGGGGTATTTTATGTGGTGTGGATAGTGGATGGTGTGACTGAGGGTAGCGAACCATGCATGTGGTTATTTAACTTATGGTTCTTAATGCACTGCGGTTTTGTGGTACAGTGCCTCAATATTTGGGACAGGTGTGGCGTTTCCCACCGGTTTATATACACAGGAAAATTTCTTTCATTGTCGGGCACGTTTGCAATTTTCTCCACTATTGTTTGTCTTGAAATAAGTGCCTATAGTTGTTTGGGGTTAGGCATGGAGTTTTCTCAACTTGTATGGTTTCACTTATATATAGTTATATACTTGTATTTTGTTAGCAAGTATGAGGCACTGACTTGGTATGTCATGGATGATCAATATACACACACAAACAAAATATTACCATGTTTAAAATGTAGATTGTATACGGTGTACACACACAAACAAAATATTACCATGTTTAAAATGTAGATTGTATACGGTGTACACACACAAACAAAATATTACCATGTTTAAAATGTAGATTGTATACGGTGTAGGTTACTGCATCACGGCACTTACATATATAGGTTTGTTTTCTTTTCTATTTAGGTTGTAGGCGAATGCTGTTTTTCTGTATATCTTTTGTCTCAATTGAGAAAATAGTATCATTTGATTTTATGAAGTTCTTGGTGTGGTATTAACATGTTTTGACACCATATTCTAATAAAAAAAAATGTTGCTGTATTGTAATGTTGATGTAACTATGCCACAAGTAATGTAATGTTTGATGACTTTCTGTATGTGTCATTTATATAGTATGATGGACACCGATATGTAAGGTTAGATCAAGGTGTTGTTGGTAAGCATATTGTTTTGTCTGAGTTATCTTGGTTTAGAGTAGGAAGAGTTATTTTATTGGTATCGTTATGTCGTGTTGCAATGTGAACTTTTTGTAAATACATAATGTTGTGGGGTTTTGTATTTTGCCTTTACTTGTTGTAAGGTGCCATCTTGATGTGTGAGTTTAGTACTTAATGTAAACTTTTAATAAAATATTAAAACAAAACTACCATCCCTCCATTTCCCCCCAAACTACTTCTTAAATCACAACCAAAGCTTCGCCTTGAAGCCAAACATGATGCCTTAAACTGTATTGATAACTTAGCAACACAGTACACTCTCTCACAAATTATTTACGTTGGTGGTTTTGTTCACCAATCCACTGGTGCAGCTGGTAGTGCTGCTGTTGTCATACACTGGTGCAGCTGGTAGTGCTGCTGTTGTCATACACTGGTGCAGCTGGTAGTGCTGCCGTTGTCATACACTGGTGCAGCTGGTAGTGCTGCGTTGTCATACACTGGTGCAGCTGGTAGTGCTGCCGTTGTCATACACTGGTGCAGCTGGTAGTGCTGCCGTTGTCATACACTGGTGCAGCTGGTAGTGCTGCCGTTGTCATACACTGGTGCAGCTGGTAGTGCTGCCGTTGTCATACACTGGTGCAGCTGGTAGTGCTGCCGTTGTCATACACTGGTGCAGCTGGTAGTGCTGCCGTTGTCATACACTGGTGCAGCTGGTAGTGCTGCCGTTGTCATACACTGGTGCAGCTGGTAGTGCTGCCGTGTCATACACTGGTGCAGCTGGTAGTGCTGCCGTTGTCATACACTGGTGCAGCTGGTAGTGCTGCCGTTGTCATACACTGGTGCAGCTGGTAGTGCTGCCGTTGTCATACACTGGTGCAGCTGGTAGTGCTGCCGTTGTCATACACTGGTGCAGCTGGTAGTGCTGCCGTTGTCATACACTGGTGCAGCTGGTAGTGCTGCTGTTGTCATACACTGGTGCAGCTGGTAGTGCTGCTGTTGTCATACACTGGTGCAGCTGGTAGTGCTGCTGCTGTCATACAGAGTGATGGCTCTCTTAAAGAAATTGGAGCACGCATCAATAACTGGGCCTCTACCCTTCAGACAGAACTGTTTGCCATACTCCTTGCACTCAAATGCGTCCATGTATCTAAGGTTAACTCTCTAATTGTAACTGATTCTCTGTCATCCATAAATGCTCTCAACTCATCAAGTATAACTTGTAGCATGCTTGTGTCAGAAGCCAGACACAGGTATGGTAGGATTCTGGATAGTAGAGTCAGAGTGCACATGCTGTGGATTCCATCTCACATTGGTCTTCAGATGCATGATAGAACTGATAAATTGGCTAAGTTTTATGCTTTCAAAGAGGGGATAGATTACAATCTTGGCTTGTCAGTTAGCAGTTTGAGAACAATAATACGAAAAGAACTTCAACTGAATTTTATTGACTTAAGACTCAGGGAGATTGACACCAGTCAGTCCATCTATCATCATTCTATCATGCAGGAGGAGCCACATGTCTATGGTGCATCCAACAAAATAAGCAGACTCTTGGATGTCACCACCGTCCGCCTCCGGCTGGGTTACAAGTATCTTTGGCAGGTTAAATCACCACCACCAGATGTTGTTTTATATTTTATTTAAAAACATTATGTACAAATTCCATACAATTATAAGATATTCCTGTAATATATGCAGGGCATCACATTAAATCAATACTATGTTACCCACTTGTGTATATATAACATACGCATATGTATTATGAAGAATTTAAGATTGAAACTTTAACCCACCAAATCACACATTCCTATGTACAAAAATAAAAATAAACCCATATAAGCCTATACATCCCGTATGCTACAAAATGTGCTTTTCCATCATGAAAACAGTCATATATTATCCTACGCGCATCAGACTTACACAAGACACTCCCTTAATACTTGCAAAACATTTAATAAATGCTCATCATACTATTTTGCAATACATCCCATTACCTTACTCAAGCATCCTAAAATAATTCAATTCCGCTACCCAAATTCTATGTTATTCTAACAAAAACTATAATTATTTTACACTATTCAAATATTTAACACACAGCTCCAAGTGAACATCTTTAAACTCTAGAAACTCTATTGAAAACATTATGTACAATTGCATTTATGAGAATATACCCTATTTTAATTTCGTAGGAACATTACTAAATGCAAACTTTTCTCATTTGATAAAACATACCTCTATTTCTTTAGTTAGAAACCCTTCAAATTAAACTTTACCTCTCATAAAGACACCACTAGAAAACAAATTAAAAAATCGTACAGCCAAAATTGTATGTTATACATCATTATTATTATTACATTCACCCCTAAAAACCTACCTACACACATCTGCCAGATATTATCACCATGCTATTTTTTCCTTTGACACAGTTATTTGCTTCACAATAATATCCTTCATCTTATGCAATATACATCAAGACGTATACAATATCAATATAACTTTGGTATTCCCTATACACACAATACTTTTACATTTGACATATAACACCATATAAAAGACAAATTTGTTCATATAAGGTTCCACCCAATTTTTCCCAATTTAATCACACATCAACACATGATTGGTCCACCCCGTATCTACCTGGAGTCTACCTGGAGAGAATTCCAGGGGTCAACGCCCCCGAGACCCGGTCTGTGACCAGGCATCCTGTTGGACTAGAGCCTGATCAACCAGGCTGTTACTGCTGGCCGCACGCAGTCCAACGTACGAACCACAGCCCGGCTGATCAGGTACCGACTTGAGGTGCCTGTCCAGTGCCTGCTTGAAGACAGCCAAAGGCTTGTTGGTAATCCCCCTGATGTATGCTGGGAGGCAGTTGAACAATCTTCGGCCACTCACACTTATTGTGTTGTCCCTCAACGTGCTAGTGGCACCCCTGCTCTTCATTGGGGGGATGTTACATCGCCTACCGAGTCTTTTGCTTTCATAGGGAGTGATTTTTGTGTGCAAGTTTGGTACTAAGCCCTCGAGAATTTTCCATGTGTATATAATAATGTATCTCTCCCGCCTGCGTTCTAGAGAGTACAGGTTTAGGAACTTCAAGCGTTCCCAGTAGTTGAGGTGGTTTATCGCACTTATGCGTGCGGTGAAGGTTCTCTGCACATTTTCAAGGTCAGCAATTTCACCCGCCTTGAAAGGTGCAGTTAGTGTGCAGCAATATTCCAGCCTAGATAGAACAAGAGATCTGTAAAGTGTCAACATGGGCTTGGCATCCCTGGTTTTGAAGGTTCTCATTATCCATCCTGTCATTTTTCGAGCAGATGCAATTGCTACATTGTTATGGTCCTTGAAGGTGAGATCCTCTGACATGATCACTCCCAGGTCTTTGACATTAGTTTTTCGCTCTATTGTGTGGTTGGAATTAGTTTTGTACTCTGATGAGATTTTAATTTCTTCACGTTTTCCGTATCTGAGTAATTGAAATTTCTCATCATTGAACTTCATATTGTTTTCTGCAGCCCATTTAAAGATTTGGTTTATGTCTGCTTGGAGTTTTGCAGTGTCTTCAACGGTGGACACTGTCATACAGATTCGGGTGTCATCTGCAAAGGAAGACACAGCACTGTGGCTTATATCCCTGTCAATGTCTGATATGAGGATGAGGAATAGGATGGGAGCAAGCACTGTGCCTTGTGGAACAGAGCTTTTCACAGTAGCTGCCTCAGACTTTACTCTGTTGACTACTACTCTTTGTGTTCTACGTGTTAGGAAATTATAAATCCCCATGCTAAATATTTTCATCACGTCTGTTCATATACTGTCTCTCTTCAAGAACAAAACTGATCCTCATGGTCATTCTCTTCCCCCATATATTAAACCCTCTCCCCCCCCCTTCCACACCACTCACTTACACCACCCTATACATATACCTTTCATACCCCCCATACTCCCACCCACCACTGGAGACCAACCCGTTTTAACCATCTCCCCTCATACACATAACAACATCCCTACCGTCATGTGCTTGTATTTATCAGGAAAAGCTTCCTCCCACCTCCCCCCATAAATTTCCCTATTTCTGTATTTCGTCCTATAAAAATAGCCTGCCAACGTTCATATCCTTACCTCCCCCTTCACTTCCCTCATTGCCCATGATATATATATATATATATATATATATATATATATATATAAAATCTATTACTAAATACATCACTGCCCTTCGTATATCATCTCCCACCCTTCTATATCTAAGCTCAAAGCCCTCAAGACTGAAATCCCCCCCACCATCACACGAATCACCCTCCCAAACCACTCCTTGACTATATTCAAAGTTTCACAGAAATATACCATATGGTATGCTGTTTCCTCTACACCACACCATACACACCCCTGCTCAGCCACGATGCCCATTCTATACAACTCTTGCCTGGACACCACTATGCCATGCAAAAACCTAAACATCAGTTCCCTTACCCTCGCACGTAACCTAAGTTTACGCAACCCCCCAAATCCCTTTCCAATTGTACACAGGATATGCAGCCTTCCCCTCCATTGTTTCCCTTCCCCACACTCTCCAGTACACTGACCTTCACCCCCTTAGGCTCTCGTACAACCATTAAATGCCGCAGCATATCCTTGCACTCCTGCAACTCCCTCCCCACCCACCACCTTTGCACATCCTTCATTACTACTCCCACTCTTCCTCTTCCCCCCAACCTCAAGCAACTATGCTTTATGAACACACTTCTTAGTCTTCCCTCTAAATGTATAAGCCCCAACCCTCCCCTGCCCCACTGCTTTCATTACCACACCCTTCTGCAACCAAGAATGCCCATACACCCATATATACCTCAACACCCTTTTCTGCAAACCCCTCACATTGTCCCGCGACAGTGGATATACTGCCGCCACGCGCCACAGTTTGCTGTAAACTAGTACATTTACCACTATTACCCTCTGCATCAGTGTAATGGCCTCTGGCCTCTATCCCCCCATCCTACGAATCACCCCCCCACCCTTTCAGAATTTACCATCCTAGCCTCCTGTGCATCACCTGTATACACTACCCCCATATTTTTAACTGACCAACTACAGGCCACCCATACCTGGCCCCCAACACACCTCCCACCCATGTACCTACCTCTAAGAAATTTTATTTAGATCCATTCACCCTCATACCAGCCCTTCCCCAAATATACAAATTATTCTTCCTACGTTTCTCAGCCCTACTCCCCCTACAAATACAGTTGTGTCATCGACATACCCCACTATACCCATTGAACTACTCATTCTCTCCCCCCTCAGCCACACCTTCTGATACCAAGCAATAAAATGGGTTTTGTAGACAAGCAAACAGTATTTGGGACAAAGGGCACCCCTGCCTTAGTGCCCTTTCCATACACACTATATCTCCCACCCTACTATTCACTTGCACTCTCACTTTTGCACCCCTATACAATGTTTCTGCCCAGCTTACCACTTCCTCCCCAAACCCCTGCCTCCTCATAATCTTCTACAACATTCCTCTCTCCACGCTATCATATGCCGCTTTCCAATCCAACCCAAATACACCCCCTCCCCCTCGGTGCTTTATAAAGTCCCGAATCCTCCCATGTCCCCTATACATGTTTTGTCCCGGTATACCATGTTGCCCCTCTTCAATGACCCTCCCGATCACCGTCTTCAACCTATTCCCTAATATATTAGCTAATATCTTATAATCAGTGCACATTAAAGACAACGCCCTATAATCCTGTATCTTCCCTGCTTTATCCACCTTCGGCACTAACACCCCGTGCACTGAGTCTTCCCCATTGTTCCCAGCTCTTTCATTTGATTAAACAGTGTCACCAAAAATTCTTTCATGACCATCCAATTTGCTACATAAAAATCATTTGGGAGGCCATCCAATCCCGGTGCCTTACCCTTACTCATACCCTGTACAGCCCTCCACACCGCTTCTTCACCAATTATACCCTCCAATCCCTCCTTCTGCTCCGAACCCAGGTCCTGCAGGATCCCCTTCTCAAGCATTCTTTCTTCCCTCTTCCCTCTCATCACCTTCCTCATGTATCTGCTGATCCACTTATCCACGTAATTACACATGCCGACGGCCTGTCTCCCCATAGCACGTCTTCAATTCCTCCATGCATCCTTACCACATCAAACCTATCATTTTGCAAATCCCTTAACCTACTCTTAATACTCTCCATCTCCTCCACAGGATAGGCCTCCCCCCCCCTAACAATTCTTCAACTGTCCCTCCAAGTATGTCTGCAGCCCGAACCTCCACTGATTCTATTCTCTACCTCTTCTCTTATAATATTCCCTAATACTTGGCTTAGCACTTTCCTCCCACCTCTGTATTATATTTCCTTCTCTTCTCCCCTTCCCCCATAATTCTGCCCACCACTCAGCATACCTGTCCCTCCCATCCTCTCCCGATAGTAAACGTACATTCAGTTTCCAATAACTCTTGAATCGTCTCATCAATCCCCCCACCCAACATCCACTAATACACCTCTATTATCAGATAATCCAACATCTAGTGTCTGTACTGTCCCCACCCTAACCTCATTCGTTACATAAATTCGATCCAATCGCGCAGCATACCCCTGTCTCACAAAAGTATGTTCCACATTCCACCCATCCCCTCTCACCACATCAGCAACACCCGCTCCCCCAGAACATCCCTCAATACTCCCAAAACACACCCCGCCCCCCTCGGTTCCACATCCTTCCTTCATATTACGCTATTCCAATCCCCACCTATGATTGGTACTTCTGGTAACCCTCTCATGTGATACACCAACACTTCCTTTACAAAAGCTTCCTTTATCCTTCTATTGCTTTCCGCCGGCACATATACTCCCATAATACATACCCTAACTCCTCCCCACTCCCCATCCACCCATACCACCCTCCTTCCCCTCCTCCCATGTTAATAACTTAAACTGTCTCCTTAATCATTACTGCCACTCCACCCTTTAATCTCCCCGTATATCCCGCAAACACCTTATATTCATTCATCAACAATTCACTTCCACACCTTTAGTTATGCTCTTGCATAATGCCTACATCCACATCATATCTCCTCATTGTCGCCTCAACCCATTTCTTCTTAACCTCCACCCTAAGGCCATTAACATTAATGTTCAAACACTTAAAAATTGTAACGGGGGCTTTCCTTTGGATCTCAGCAATTTCTGTTCACCAACCTTCTGTTGGCCAATTTTTTCCCCATTACCCTGCCCAGCACCCACTTTCCCCACACTCGTCCCCTTCACCCCTCCCTTCGTGCCACATCCACCCATTCTTTTTTGCAAGTCCGTTGCGCCGGTGTTATGACCTCATCACTATCTGAATCCCCCACCGACCTCTTCCTGGAGTCCCCAACTACATCCATTACCTCAGAGGCCTCTTCTTTGTGCACGTCAGCCTCCACCACCTGCACCTGTACCTTATTTTCCCTGGTACTTTTTTATCAACACCCCTCCCCTGTTCCTCCCTTGTTGTCTCCCACTTGCTCCCCTATGTCCGATGGGGACCCCTTACCCCCCCCGGACCATCCAACAATTCCTGAAACACGGCCTGTAGGGGCTCATCCAGAATCACATTCAATGCCCTTATTACAATATTGGTTAGAGAGCTGGCCAAAACCCGATTATTCGGCCTGGTATCTAGACTGCTCTTATATCCAATACTGCAATACTGTAATAATATAATAAAGGTTAATGTCCGGGATATATAGAATACATACATTAAATTTATAAAGATGTATATTTTCTTTTACTAGTAAAAATGTATATAAAACAATAGTACAATCTTTGTACAATAGCATATGAAATAAAAGTATAGTCTTTGTACAATAAGCGTAATAATTTGTA
>WNWK01005191.1:105000-125189 GCA_009830355.1 Cherax destructor | reverse complement strand
GGAGGAGCTGGAGGAGATTCATAATCTTTGACATATTGTACCATTGTATTCATGTTCATGTTTGTGTTTTCTAAAAATGTATTCTGTCTATTAATAAAGCATTTATATGTAAAAAAAAATAATTTTATATATATATATATTTATTTATATATATATATATATATATATATATATAATATATATTATTTGTTATATATATAAATTAGTAAAAAAAAATATATATATATATATATAATATTATATATATATATATATATATATATATATATATATATATATATATATATATATGAGTGTGGGGGAGGTGCGTGAGGCATTACGTAGAATGAAAGGGGGTAAAGCAGCTGGAACTGACGGGATCATGACAGAAATGTTAAAAGCAGGGGATGATATAGTGCTGGAGTGGTTGTTATTTTTGTTTAATAAATGTATGAAAGAGGGGAAGGTACCTAGGGATTGGCAGAGAGCATGTATAGTTCCTTTATATAAAGGGAAGGGGGATAAAAGAGAGTGTAAAAATTATAGGGGAATAAGTTTACTGAGTATACCAGGTAAAGTGTATGGCAGGGTTATTGAAAGAATTAGAGGTAAGACAGAGAGTAGGATTGCAGATGAGCAAGGAGGCTTTATAGTGGGTAGGGGATGTGTAGATCAAGTGTTTACATTGCAGCATATATGTGAACAGTATTTAGATAAAGGTAGAGAAGTTTTCATTGCATTTATGGATTTAGAAAAGGCATATGATAGAGTGGATAGGAGAGCAATGTGGCAAATGTTGCAAGTGTATGGAATAGGTAGTAAGTTACTAAAGGCTGTAAAGAGTTTTTATGAGGATAGTGAGGCTCAGGTTAGGGTGTGTAGGAGAGAGGGAGATTACTTCCCGGTAAAAGTAGGTCTTAGACAGGGATGTGTAATGTCACCATGGTTGTTTAATATATTTATAGATGGGGTTGTAAAAGAAGTCAATGCTAGGGTGTTGGAGAGAGGGGTGGGATTAAATTATGGGGAATTAAATGCAAAATGGGAGTTGGCACAGTTACTTTTTGCTGATGATACTGTGCTTATGGGAGATTCTAAAGAAAAGTTGCAAAGGTTAGTGGACGAGTTTGGGAGAGTGTGTAAAAGTAGAAAGTTGAAAGTGAACATAGACAAGAGTAAGGTGATGAGGGTATCAAACGATTTAAATAAAGAAAAAATGATATCACATTGGAGAGAGGGATTATGGAAGAAATAAATGTTTTCAGATATTTGGGAGTTGACGTGTCAGCGGATGGGTTTATGAAGGATGAGGTTAACCATAGAATTGATGAAAGAAAAAAGGTTAGTGGTGCGTTGAGGTATCTGTGGAGACAAAAAACGTTATCCATGGAGGCAAAAAGGAATGTAGAAAGTATAGTGGTACCAACACTCTTATATGGGTGTGAAGCATGGGTTGCAAATGCTGCAGCGAGGAGGAGGCTGGAGGCAGTGGAGATGTCCTGTCTAAGGGCAATGTGTGTGTAAATATTATGCAGAAAATTCGGAATGTGGAAATTAGGAGAAGGTGTGGAGTTACTAAAAGTACTTGTCAGAGGGCTGAAGAGGGGTTGTTGAGGTGGTTTGGTCATTTAGAGAGAATGGATCAAAGTAGAATGACTTGGAGAGCGTATAAATCTGTAGGGGAAGGAAGGCGGGGTAGGGGTCGTCCTAGAAAAGGTTGGAGGGAGGGGTAAAGGAGGTTTTGTGGGCGAGAGGCTTGGACTTCCAGCAAGCATGTGTGAGCGTGTTAGATAGGAGTGAATGGAGACGAATGGTTTTTGGGACATGACGATCTGTTGGAGTGTGAGCAGGGTAACATTTTGTGAAGGGATTCAGGGAAACCAGTTAATTGACTTAGTTGGACTTGAGTCCTGAAATGGAAGTACAATGCCTGCACTTTAAAGGAGGGGTCTGGGATAGTGACAGCTGGGAGGGACTATTCTCAGCTGTCTATCTGAGCGCCTCTGCAAAGACAGTGATTATGTATGAATGTGGTGAAAGTGTTGAATGATGATGAAAGTATTTTCTTTTTGGGGATTTTCTTCTTTTGGGTCACCCTGTCTCGGTGGGAGACGGCCGACTTGTTGAAAAAAAAAAAAAAAAAAAAAAAAAAATATATATATATATATATATATATATATATATATATATATATATATATATATATATATATATATATATATATATATATATATATATGTCGTGCCGATTAGGTAAAACTGGTCAATTAGCAAGAACTCATCTAAAATTAAGTCCTTTCTAAAATTTTCTCTTATACGTTTAAAGATATATTTTTTTCATTTATGTTAATGTAAGAATTTATAATTTTGTACTAAGAGAAGCTTTGAAAACCTACCTAACCTTATTACAACAAGCGCAATTTAATTTAGCCTAACCCAACTAAATATATTTTAGATACTTTAACATTAATTTAATAATAAACAAACACAATGAAATATATTTTTTCGTTATGTTCAGAATAATTTTGGCGAAATTATTGCATACACAAATTTTCACTTGTCTTATATGGCAAGGTGAGCGTTGCTATTTAAGCCAAAATCGCAAGTTTTACTCTAATGGCACGACATATATATATATATATGTGTGTGTGTGTGTGTGTGTGCTAGAATTCACAAGAGCAGGCGAAATATTCACAATCACTGATCTTGGCGACGGAGACTCGAACCTACGAACCTCTGAAGTACGCAGTGACTTGCCGACAACACTGGTCCAATTGGAATCCAGCTCAGCTAACGTTGATCCAAGGCACCCAGCTGTAAGCCACTTGCCTGAAAGCTGGGTGCCTTGGATCAACGTCTAGCGTGACCTGGATGCCAAGGTATTGGACCAGTGTGGTACGGTCGGCAAAGCACTGCGTACCTTGTCATGAGGTTCGTAGGTTCGAGTCTCCGTCGGCCAGAGATCAGTGTTTGTATATATATATATATATATATATATATATATATATATATATATATATATATATATATATATATATATATATATTGTACTAGACATGTATCTCTCACACTCGTGTACTGTATATATATATATATATATATGTGTGTGTGTGTGTGTGTGTGTGTGTGTGTGTGTGTGTGTGTATGTGTGTATGGATAACTATAGTGTAATGAAAACTTGTCAGTGCTCAATAATAACCCAAGTGAAGACAGAAGCTCAGAAGATTAATTGATCTGTATATGTATTTCGATCCCCTTCTGGGATCCTCTTCAGCAGATTCATAAGTAAAAGGTGAACATGAATATGTAAAAGAGAGTGGCAGACAGATCTTAACAATGCTAGACAAGGCACGAAGAATGAAAATCTTCAGCTCAAGATCTTTCACGCGTCTCCGTGCGTCATTATGAGCTACGCAAACTTGCACGAGTAGCAATAGGCGGAACGAGAGAAAGTTTTCTCAGAGTAAGGTAACGTGGTGACTCCAGGCAGTTTCTCTTACAAATGGTCAGAACACAGGCACCGTTCGTCACCCAGGCAGCCTGTTCCCTCAACTCTCAGCCATGGCCTAGCATGTGAGGGCAGGTAGAAAACACTTGAACTGTTCCTTAGATCACTTTCGGTTGCTTCAAAAACGTGAAACACGACTCTGCTGTCAGTTCACTTCACTGACACGTTTAAAATATATATCTTTAGATAGAGAATACACTTCTGAAACACTGCAACAAAAGTGCGGACTTGTTGAAGTATGCATGACATCATGACACCTGTATGTTTGTGTGTGTGTGTGTGTGTGTGTACTCACCTAGTTGTATTGCAGGAGTCGAGTCACAACTCCTGGCCCCTCCTCTTTACTGGTCGCTACTAGGTCACTCTTCCTGCTCCTGCATCCACCGCCCATGTCAGCATCACCCACTGTCCCCACCTTTACAACACCCACAACCCCCCTAGATATCACCTCTCCCAAATCACCACCCACGACCACCTCCTCTCCCCACCTACTAACTTCCACACCATTAACTCTCTTCTACTCCTTATCGCGGTCTTCCAGCGTTCTATCATCCTGAGATCCTTACATCCTTGGAGCTGCCTGAGATCCTAAAATCCCTGGAGCTGCCAGAGATCCTTACATCTCTGGAGCTGCCTAAGATCCTTACATCCTTGGAGCTGACTGGGATCCTAAAATCCCTGGAGTTGCCAGAGATCCTTACATCCCTGGAGTTGCCTGAGATCTTTACATCCCTGGAGCTCGAGCCATCCTGGAGCGCCGGATTCTTACATCCCTGGAGCTGCCTGTGATCCTTACATCCCTGGAGCTGCCTGTGATCCTTACATCCCTGGAGCTGCCTGTGATCCTTACATCCCTGGAGCTGCCTGTGATCCTTGCATCCCTGGAGCTGCCTGTGATTCTTACATCCCTGGAGCTGCCTGTGATCCTTACATCCCTGGAGCTGCCTGTGATCCTTACATCCCTGGAGCTGCCTGTGATCCTTACATCCCTGGAGCTGCCTGTGATCCTTACATCCCTGGAGCTGCCTGTGATTCTTACATCCCTGGAGCTGCCTGTGATCCTTACATCCCTGGAGCTGCCTGTGATTCTTACATCCCTGGAGCTGCCTGTGATCCTTACATCCCTGGAGCTGCCTGTGATCCTTACATCCCTGGAGCTGCCTGTGATCCTTACATCCCTGGAGCTGCCTGTGATCCTTACATCCCAGGAGCTGCCTGTGATCCTTACATCCCTGGAGCTGCCTGTGATCCTTACATCCCTGGAGCTGCCTGAGATCCTTACATCCCTGGAGCTGCCTGAGATTCTTACATCCCTGGAGCTGCCTGTGATCCTTACATCCCTGGAGCTGCCTGAGATCCTTACATCCCTGGAGCTGCCTGAGATCCTTACATCCCTGGAGCTGCCTGTGATCCTTACATCCCTGGAGCTGCCTGTGATCCTTACATCCCTGGAGCTGCGTGTGATCCTTTACATCCCTGGAGCTGCCATAGATCCTTACATCCCTGGAGCTGCCATAGATCCTTACATCCCTGGAGCTGCCATAGATCCTTACATCCCTGGAGCTGCCTGTGATCCTTACATCCCTGGAGCGGCCAGAGATATTAACATCCCTGGACCTGCCTGAGATACTCACATCCCTGGAGTTGCATGAGATCCTTACATCCCTGGAGCTGCCTGAAATTCTTACACCCCTGGAGCTGCCAAAGATCCTCACATACCTGGAGCTGCGTTAGATCCTAATATCCCTGGAGCTGCCCGAGATTCTTACATCCCTGAAGCTGTCTGAGATCCATACATCCCTGAAGCTGCCAGAGCTGCCAGAGATCCATACATCTCTGGAGCTGCCTGTGATCCTTACATCCCTGAAGCTGCCTGTGATCCTTACATCCCTGGAGCTGCCAGAGATCCTTACATCCCTGGAGCTGCCTGAGATCCTTACATCCCTGGAGCTGCCTGAGATTCTTACATCCCTGGAGCTGTCTGGGATCCTTACATCCCTGGAGATGCTTGGGATCCTTACATCCCTGGAGATACTTGGGATCCTTACATCCCTGGAGATGCTTGGGATCCTTACATCCCTGGAGATACTTGGGATCCTTACATCCCTTGAGATGCCTGAGATCCATATTTGTTTTGTTTTTTTCATCTACTTGTTTGGGCAGGATGAACCAGGTTTGAGCAGGATGAACCAGGTTTGGACAGGATGAACCAGGTTTGGGCAGGATGAACCAGGTTTGGGCAGGATGAACCAGGTTTGGGCAGGATGAACCAGGTTTGGGCAGGATGAACCAGGTTTGGACAGGATGAACCAGGTTTGGGCATGATGAACCAGGTTTGGGCAGGTTGAACCAGGTTTGGGCAGGATGAACCAGGTTTGGGCAGGATGAACCAGGTTTGGGCAGGATGAACCTGGTGAGATTTAGATTTTGTCACCGAAGTGGCTAGATTATTGTGCACCCCATAGTCATCCTGTGGACGGTAGCGCAAGAGCATATGGATACACAAAATGCCTAGGCACTAGGCCCCAAAGGGGTTAACAATTGTACATTTGGGTTTATATCTAAATTTCAATTATCTGTTACAAGCAAATTTAGGAAATTTGCTTAGTATAAGTGGTATCCTACCTTCACCAATAAGATATCTTGACATGTCACATAGGTTATTATACTGTCTATCTCTATATTCATCAATAAGTGGACAATTCAGCACATAGTGTTCAAGACAGTGACCATATGCCTGATCACATAATTTGCATTTAGTTTGATCATCATCTGTGTGTCTCCCAAACTGCCAGAAGTACTTGTAGCCAAGCCTAAGCCTGGCCACTACAACATCAGTCAGTCTGTTCACATTGCAAGTTGCTCCATAAACATACTTATCTACGTTCATGTTATCATAGTGGGTTATAGATCTACTCAGGCTTCTAACTGCATTCCTATAGCTATCATTTTCATTATTTATTTCTCTCCTAATATTATTCCTAATGCTAGACACAGATATACCAAAGTTATATTCTATATTCTCCTTCTGGGTACTCTTCTTGGCTAACATATCAACTTTATCATGAAGGAGTAATCCAATGTGTGATGGAATCCATAGCAATTGTACATTAATTCATTTGTCCCGGATTTTTGAGTATCTATACCTGGCTTCTCCAATGAGCATGCTGTTAGAGTCATTATATGAGTCAAGAGCCTTCAATGATGACATAGAATCAGTAATGATGATAGAGTCAAACTCAGTGTCATAAGTTAGCTTTAGTGCCATTAGGATTGCAAACAATTCAGTTTGCAGTGTAGACGCCCAGTTGTTAATTCTTATGCCTAGTTCAAAAAAAATATTATTGTTCTTAACTAGGTAGGTGGCAACCAGAGCAGATGCAGCCCTGCCAGAAGACTCCTGTTTAGATCCATCAGTGTATATAACTTGAGATAACTTATAACTACCAGCTAGGCGAGAAATTTCTTCTTGACCAGTTGCTTTAACAAGTGATTTAAGGAAGGGATTACTAGCAATGAGCTTCTTGGGAGGGGCTTGCAGGTATGTGATATTAAATGAACACATCTTCCATGGAGGGGTGAAATGCTCTTGTTGCCTACAGTGATACAATTCATGCAGGTTGTAAAACTTAATGTAATTGCATGTTTTCACAATCCATTTAGATCTGTGAGTATTTACTTCTAGACATTTAGTAAGATTCATTGTGACAGTGTCTGGTTCATTTCTTAACATTCTAATACCAAGTACAGTGTTAATCTCAACAATCCTATCTCTGATACTAGTAATACCAAGCTCCTTCCTCATATTAAGAACCTTTGTAGATTTGGGACAGCCAAGAATAATTCTGAGAGCTTCATTTTGCATTAACTCCAAGGGTCGGAGAGAACTTTCTCGAGCTAATATCAACATAGGAGCAGCATAATCAATTTAGGACCTAATATAGGCTATGTACATCATTCTCGCGATTCTCACATTAGCACCATAGTTGGGGTTGTAGTCAGCAACAGCTTTAAGAGCATTTAGTCTATCTTTGCATTTTTTATTTAGTTGTGGTATAGTGGATTTGGTAAAGGGTACATTTACACCAAGATATCTGTGAGTTTTAACGTAGCTAATGTTTTCACCCTGCAAATAGATGGGTGGGGAATGTCGTTTGCTTGTTAATATCTTTGTTTTAGAGGAAGATATTACGAGGCCTAGTCGATTACAAATTGCTTGAACTTCATTAAGAACGTTACTCATCTTTTTATGCCCTGTTGTATGGATCATGATGTCATCAGGATAGCTTATAGCTATACGTTTAGGTGAGGTAGGTAGAGCATTTAGGAGAGCATTAATCAGAATATTAAATAGCATGGGACTGAGAACTCCTCCCTGCGGTGTACCTAGGGACATTTCTTTAGACTCGCTTCTAAAGCCTTGGTAGAGGACAGAGGATACTCTGTTTGACAGGTATCCTATTATCCAGCAGAGTAGGCTACCACCAATATTCATTTTGGTTAGTTCATGTAGTATAACAGGTCTGTTCGCGATATCAAATGCAGATTTTAGATCAAGAAATGTGGTAAAACTAGTAGAGGTAGTGCGGTGAGAACCCATGAAAACATACAACTTTCATAATTTTGAGTAGTCTTATTTTTAGTGTGCAAAAGAATAGGTTCTCAGGAGCACCTTTGGTGCTGGTCACTTTCTTCGATGACTAATTTGGCATCTGTGAGGTTCCTGACACCGCTGCCATTATTCATCAGGCAGCAAGCTGGCATCTGAATGGCAACTGACTTGAGGGGGTCGCATCCTGGGGGAGAGGATTACAAGACCCCTTCCCCCCTTTGGAAATCAGTCTGATGACAGTAGATTTGTTGGGTTATTCATGGTTATTTCCCTAAGGGTTAATAATCGAATAAAATCTTCATCATTATTATCCCCCTAATCATTATCATCACCATCATCATTATCATCATCATCTCATCATTATCTTCCTCCTCCTTTTTTAATTTTTTTACCTTTCATTATAGTATAATTCTACCAGTCTTGCGTTTTTCTGTACCTAAAAAGGCTCACAGATACATACTGTATATGTACACGAAAGCACACGTAAAACCCCATTAAGAGTAACTCAATACACTGTTTCAAGAGGTAGGTAGGATACAGGAGACCAAAATGCAGTAATGTGGGTCAACTGAAGGTTAACCTGCCTTCAACCCCGCAAACACAAGTTAGGCCAGAAATCAATAATCACAGCCAATAATAGTTGAGAGGATGGGCCAGGAGATATGACCCAACTCATAGGTGAGATGCACGTACACACACACGCAAACATGCGCACGCGCGCAAGTGTACCCATACACTGCCACACACACACATACACACACACATACATACACACACACACACACACACACACACACATATACATACACACAAACACAAACACACACACACACATACAAAATACTGCGTCATATAGACAAGGTGAATAGAGACAGGATGCTCCAGAGAGGGGACACAGAAACAAGGGGTCGCAATTGGAAGTTGAAGACTCAGATGAGTCAGAGGGATGTTAGGAAGTATTTCTTCAGCCACAGAGTAGTCAGGAAATGGAATAGTCTAGCAAGTGATGTAGGGGAGGCAGGAACCATACATAACTTTAAGACGAGGTATGATAAAGCTCATGGAGCAGGGAGAGAGAGGACCCAGTAGCGATCGGTGAAGAGGCGGGGCCAGGAGCTGAGTCTCGACCCCTGCAACCACAATTAGGTGAGTACACACACACACACACACACACACAGTTGCTGGACAGGCTGCAGGCTTGGTTCAGCAACTGGCTCTTGGAGTTCAACCCCACCAAGTGCAAAGTCATGAAGATTGGGGAAGGGTAAAGAAGACCACAGGCGGAGTATAGTCTAGGGGGCCAGAGCCTACAAACTTCACTCAAGAAAAGGGATCTTGGGGTGAGTATAACACCAGGCACATCTCCTGAGGCGCACATCAACCAAATAACTGCTGCAGCATACGGGCGCCTAGCAAACCTAAGAACAGCATTCCGACATCTTAATAGAGTTATTCAGGACCCTGTACACTGTGTACGTTAGGCCCATACTGGAGTATGCAGCGCTAGTTTGGAGCCCTACACACATGTGAAACTAGAAAGGCAAAGGTTTTCCAAGACTAGTCCCGGAGCTAAGGATATGTCCAGAGGTTACGGGAAATCGACCTGACGACACTGGAAGAATATAGAGATAGATATGATAACGACATATAAAATACTGAGAGGAATCGACAAGGTGGACAGAGACAGAATGTTCCAGAGATGGGACACAGCAACAAGGGTCACAGTTGGAAGTTGAAGACTCAGATGAACCACAGGGATGTTAGGAAGTATTTTTTCAGTCACAGAGTGGTCAGGAAGTGGAATAGTCTGGGAAGTGATGTAGTGGAGGCAGGATCCATACATAGCTTTAAGGAGAGTATGATAAAGCTCATGGAGCGGGTAGAATGACCGAGTAGCGGCCAGTGAAGAGGCGGGGCCAGGAGCTGTGACTCGACCCCTTCTACCACATCTAGGTGAGTACAACTAGGTGAGTACTCACACACACACAGGAATTGCCTCGTAGTAAGGAATGAGAAAGGAAGATGTGGTTACCACTCATATATTTGCAAAATAATTCTTAACTATGTAGGAAGCAATTTAGAGGATATATTGGAAAAAATATTTCTTTGTCAATAGAGGTGTAGATGGCATGGTTCAGCTCAGTGTTTGCCAACTTCATGAAAGTCAACTTTCCACCTGTACAACAATTTTGAAGTCAATAGAGACGCCTGTGAGAGCACAGTGTGGGAGAGAAGGTTAGGTTATGTAAGAATCGTCAGGAAAGAGGACAAGTGTTTCCTGACGCGGGTCTTGGTCATGTGATGACTCGCCACTAGGAGAGTCTGGAGTGGGTGAATGTTAATGAGACGATGTGTGGTTTGTGGTATTTTATTGAGAAGACGTTTCGTCCAGCAGGAACTTTAACAATTAATGAAGCATTGATAAAATTGCTGCTGGGTGAAACGTCTTATCAGTAAAATACCATAATGCCATAAGCCATAATTCTTCTAGACTAACTTGTCGGGATATAAACATATGATATACAACTTATTAAGAGATTGTTGATTGTTGGTTGGCTGCCGCTACACGCTCACGCCTCACTAACTGAAAGCTTCCATTGTTGTAAACAACAGCAATGGAAACAGCGACGAGGTACTATCTAAACACTCTCTCTTGAATTTGTCACCATATTAAACAATTAATTTGACCTCGTTTACGGTGTACGAGTCAAGGTGTGCAACACGTCTTCTTTATGTTGTTTCATGAGGAGGCATATTTTTGCTTGTTTTTGTTGAACAGGTTTCTAGAATATTTTTCGACGTATTTCAGTAGTTTATTCGACGTATTTCATCAGGTTTCTAGTAGTTTATTCGACGTATTTAATAAAGTTTATAGTAGTTTATTCGACGTATATAATCAAGTTAATAGTAGTTTATTCAACGTATTTCATCAAATTTCTAGTAGTTTATTCGACGTATTTCATCACAATCTCCACAAGGAATTTCATACATCCCGTCGCTTTCTCTTTGATTGTGTGGTCTTTTTGTGCTTTGTGAGTTTCTGTATAGTGGGTAAAGTGATGGCTGATACTCTGCTGTTGGCTTGGATTAATAACTTTGAGATACTGATATGCACGTTATCTGCGGAGAAGATTAAGTATCTCTCAATGCTGATGTGAGTTTTTGGTTATGTTGAGTATCCGTCTCTTTCTTTCAGCAATCTTCTATAAATATGTTGGATAATGTAATTTCTAAACGATGTATTCGATATTATTACATTCCTCTTCTAGGAACGTGTGGTATGACCGGTAGTGAATGAGATCATTTTTGTTGGCTGACTTAAACTACAGTTTCTTGATGTTCGGTGTGGATGAGGACATCAAGAAACGGAAGTGAGCCGTTCGACTCGTTTTCTAAAAGTGATCTAATAGATCGAGATGTTCAGGAGCTATAATCATGACATCATCGACGTATCTCATATATATGTTGTTAAGAATGATGTTCTTAAAATGCCTTGTTTCCATATACCTGTAGTGCGTGAAAACATTGCCCAGAGCAGCAATAAGGGAGGGAGGGAGGGACTCATTGTCATGCCAAAAGATTGTTTGTAATAGGTACCATCATATACAAAGTAATAGGTACCATCATATACTGGCGCTGTAAACATGCTTGAGAATCCTCAGTGATTTTTCTGAAGAGAATGTGAACAGGAAGACTTGCTGATTTCATGTTAGTAATGTTTGTTCTTTAGATTGGAGAGAGATTTGGTGAGTGAACCAACTAGTTTATGTGAGGGAAGACTCCATGACTGAGGCAGTGGGTCTTTACGTCATACCTGGCGGGAGAAAGAAGAAGAATCAAGTGTGGTGATGCGGTGTGTTGAGTTGGAGAAAGATTTTATCTGGTGGATGGAAGATATTGCTTCCATCAACAACTGTATTGTCAGAAACTTGATGAGCAAAGCATACTGTCGTCACCAGACATCAAGTTAAATCTTGTCACCTACTACTAAACCTCAACGCCACTCTTCCATCTCCCCTACCTGCATTTCATGCTCTCCTCAGGTACTTTTATTAACTTGTGAAAAAAATTGCTCAGGTGAAACCTTGTCTTTAATAAAGCCTCTTAAAACTACACTCTCATTGCTGGTCATGAACCGGGCGGGAAGGGGGGGCATTGACCCCAGGAACACCCTCCAGGTAGGTAGATCTACAATCCATCGGTATCTATATACCATTCATTATCATATTTCGTTAACAATGCTGATCTGATACGAAATATAACAGTATCAAAGACTACACTCAGATCACAACTTTATAGAGGTACAGACATGCATGCGCAGGGCTCCTGGCCAGCAAGTTATGAGGATGCCTTCACCAAATTTAACTTCAGTAACAAGAAGAGAGAGTGGGATCAAGTCAACCATGTCCTAAATGAAACAAGCTGGGAAGATATCCTAAACAACGTGAAGCTGATCCTTAGCTTACAAAGAATTAAGTCTGGCACTTGAGGTATGCTCAAGGCACATTCCTTTAAGAAAAAGGAAGAGATGTCAACTAGAGAAAGAGGCTCTCTACACAAGCGAAGGCGTAGAACCACAGAGCTGCTGAAAGAGGCCAGTATATCTGAAATATGAAGGGAGGCACTGGTCAGAGAAATAGCAAATATCGAACATAACCTTGAGGAATCTTACAGGAGACAAGAAACTCAGGAAGAACATAAAGCCTTAAGTGAAATTGAAAGAAACCCAAAATATTTCTTTTCCTATGCCAAATCTAGGGCAAAAACATCCAGTATTGAACCCCTGCTTAGACGAGATGGGACTTACACAGATGACAGCAAAGAAAGGAGTAAGATACTAAAACCCCAATATGACTAAGCGTTTAGTGAGCCGTTAATCAGACTAAGCAAGCACTCTGCCCCAGGCCCAAACTCGTGGAACTCCGTGTTCATCAAGAACTACAAGAAGCTCCTCTCACGTGCCTTTAGCATTAAATGGAGAAGGAGCATGGACACAGGGGTCATCCCACAGTCATTAAAACAACAGACATAGCCCCACTCCACAAAGATGGCAGTAAAGCAATTGCAAAGAATTATAAGATCGCCACCCACTTAGATACCCATCGGTTACACAACCCAAAGCAGCATGGGTTTAGAGAAGGTCGCTCCTGCCTGTCCCAACTATTGGACCACTATGACAAGGTATTAGATGCTCTGGAGAACAAATGAAATGCAGATGTAGTATACACAGACTTAGCGAAAGCCTTCGACAAGTGCGGCCACTGTGTAATAGCGTACGAAATGCGTGATAAAAGAATAACAGGAAAAGTTGGTAGATGGCTCTATAACTTCCTAACAAATAGAACACAAAGAGTAATAGTAAACAAAGTCTGAGGCAGCTACAGTGAAAAGCTCTATTCCACAAGGAACAGTACTCGCTCCCATCCTGCTCCTCAGCCTCGTATCTGACAGAGAGAGATGACACCCGAATTTGCATGAGTGTCATCCATCGAAGACACTGCAAGACTCCAAGCGGACATCAACCAAATCTTTAAATGGACTGCAGAAAACAATATGGAAAACTTAAAGAAATTAAAAGTTATCAGGGTATAAAACAAATTCCAACCTCACAAAAGGGCGAAGAATTAATGTGAAGGACCTGGGAGTGATAATGTCAGAGGATCTCACTTTCAAAGATCACAACATTGTCTACCACATCTGCTAGGAAAAGGATAGGATGGATATTGAAAACCTTCAAAACTAGTGATGCCAAGCCCATGGTGATTGTAGACCTGGGGAATGTACGGAGAACTTTCACGGCACGTATATGTACGCTAAAGCATCCAAATTACTGGGAACGGTTGAAGTCCCATGATTTGCATTCCCTGGAGAGCAGGCGAAAAAGATACATGTTAATATACACTTGGAAAATCCTAGAAGAACTAGTCCCAAATTTGCACACGAAAATCACTCATTACGAAAGCAAAAGACTAGGCAGGAGATGTAACATTCACCAAATGAAAAGTAGGGGCGCCATGAGTACACTAAGAGGCAACACAGTATGTGCCAGGAGCCCAAGACTGTTCAACTGCCTCCCAGCATACATAAGAATGATTACCAATAGACCCCTGGCTGTCTTCAAGAAGGCGCTGGACAGGCACTTAAAATCAGTACCTCACCAGCCGGGCTGTAGTTCGTACGTCGGTTTGCGTGCGGCCAGTAGTAACAGCCTGGTTAATCAGGCCCTGATCCACCACGAGGCCTGGTCACAGACCACGCCGCGGAGGCGTTAACCCCTGAAACCCTCTGCAGGTATACTCCAGGACATCGCAATGTGCTGGATTATTTGAGTAGAGAGTACCTGCACCTCCACCTGCTGCACCCCTGGCGGCAGTATTACGTAAGTCTTCGTCTCCATACTGACTTAACACCTGTCAAGACTAAGGAACTGAACACCTTCTATCAAGACTAAGGACTCAACACCTTCTATCAAGACTAAGGGACTCAACACCTTCTATCAAGACTAAGGGACTCAACACCTTCTATCAAGACTAAGGGACTGAACACTTTGAAATTACCTCTCCACTTCTTCCGTTGTCTCCAGAAATAAAGTCAACTATGTATACGACTGGAAAGCCTCGTTGTGCAGGAGAAACGATTTGGCAAAGAAAATATGCCAGGGCTGGACATTCCATCTTCCTTAAACGAAAATTCAAATGCAACTACGACAAAATATATAATGTCGGGATATATCACAGGAGTTGATTAATGATTAAGCGGATGGGGCTAGGAACTGGATATTGTTCTACCTGCTTAAAGAGACCAAGTAAATAACAAACACTTACTCACACGAACATACCAAAGACACGAACTGTTAGAAACATACCACAGACATACACACATACCAAAGACACGCACTGTTAGAAACATACCATAGACATACACACATTCCATAGACATAGATACAGACAAGAGACTTACAGTATACGCATATACATAAACAAATAGACACATACATATAGACACATACATATAGACACATACACATAGACACATACACATAGACACATACACATAAGACACATACACATAGACACATACACATAAGGCACATACACATAGACACATACACATAAGACACATACACATAGACACATACACATAAGACACATGCACATAGACACATAGACACATACACATAGACACATACACATAAGGCCCATACACATAGACACATACACATAAGGTACATACACATAGACACATACACATAAGACACATACACATAGACACATACACATAGACACATACACATAAGACACATACACATATACACATAAGAAACATACACAAAGACACATACACATAAGACACATACACAAAGAACTACTCATAAACACATACACATAAGACATATGCAAATAAGACACATACACATAAGACACATACACATAAGACACATACACATAAGACATATACAAATAAGACACATACACATAGAACAACTCATAGACACATACACATAGACACATACACATAAGACACATACACATAGACACATACACATAATACATATACAAATAAGACACATACACATAAGACACATACGCATAAGACACATACACATAAGACACATACACATAGACACATACACATAGACACATACACATAGACACATACACATAGACACATACACATAGACACATACACATAGACACATACACATAGACACATACACATAGACACATACACATAGACACATACACATAGACACATACACATAGACACATACACATAATACATATACAAATAAGACACATACACATAAGACACATACACATAAGACACATACACATAGACACATACACATAAGACACATACACATAGACACATACACATAAGGCACATACACGTCCAATATTAATGGCGTTAGCGAGGCCGGTAAAATATCACCTCTTCGACTGGATTCGCCAAGGTTTTGCATTGGTAAACAAACTAGAATGATAAATTGACGGTCGGAATCTCTTATAATGGTGTGGAATGACAGGATGCCGCCAGTACCACACTATTTACCCTCAAAACCTTTATTTTAAGAGCAACTATTCTCCTACACAGGGACTTGATTGAATTGTAGAGGTGAGGTGGGGATAGACGTTGTCAAGAAATGGATGATGGACTGGTAACGTTATCAGGTTACTGGGTCGCCTGTACTGGTTGCTGGGTCACCTGTACAAGTTACAGGGTCACTTGTACAGGTTGCTGGGTCACCTGTACATGTTACTGGGTCACTTGTACAGGTTGTTGGGTCACCTGTACAGGTTACTGAGTCACTTGTACAGATTGCTGGGTCACCTGTACAGGTTACTGGGTCACCTGTACAGATTGCTGGGTCACCTGTAAATATTACTGGGTCACTTGTACAGGTTGTTGGGTCACCTGTACAGGTTACTGAGTCACTTGTACAGGTTGCTGGGTCACCTGTACAGGTTACTGGGTCACTTGTACAGGTTGCTGAGTCACCTGTACAGGTGACCCAGAAATCTGTTTACTAGATAGGCCAGTTCAATAGATAGGTCTTTTTTTTCACCCTTTGTTCAGTTCTTTAGATAGGCCAATTTTTCCCCTTAAGATAGACGCAGGTAAATAATACCGACAAATGTGTAAATTAGACGTCAGAGCAACGTTTTGAACTTTTGTTATGGTAAGTTTCACTCACCAGGATCATTTTGGATCATTTTTTTTGGAAACTTTAAAACTCCCGTTTTTTTCTGTATAACTGTACTGCCCAAAGTAATTATTGCTGAATTTAGGGATGTGGCAAAGTGCTGGTGTAGGCCATCATCGGCCATTTGTCCGGTATCAGTATCGGTATCTTTGGAAAACAGGTCGATAGCAGCCGATACTTTTTTTAAATAATTATATTACATGTGTGCTTAAAAATACCAACAGTAACACTCTATTTCACGATTGCGAGAGTTACTCACACACTCACACACACACACACACACACACACACACACACACACACACACACACACACACACACACACACACACACACACACACACACTCACACACACTCACACACACACACACACACACACACACACACACACACACACACACACACGCACACACACACACACACACACACATTCATAGCTTTAAGAAGAGGTATGATAAAGCTCATGGCGCAGGGAGAGTGACCCAGTAGCGGCCAGTGAAGAGGCGGGGTTAGGAGCTATGAATCGACCCCTGAAACCATAACTAGGTGAGTACAACTAGGTGAGTACACACACACGCACGCACGCACACACACACACACAGACGCACACACACACACACAGACGCACACACACACAAGCTCACACACACACACACACAGAAGGAGAAGAGAGGGGGGAGGGGAGACAGCGAGATACGGAGGACACCAAGCCCAAGCAGGACAAACACACACACTGGAAATACCCTCAGCGGGCCTCATATCACAAACAACCCACGACACCCATACACTCTAGCACCACACCCACTTATCAACTTATCAGGCCCCCTGTCCCCACCCTAGCAAATGAAAACCCACCGTCACAGTTACCCCCACCCCCACCTCAAGCTGCACCCCACCTGCCCATACCCCAACCATTCAATCACCCCCACCCATGCTCCAACCTCCTGCGGGCACCCTGCCCACACCCCCATCCCACCAAGATCTCCCCAGGGCCACAGTATTGGAAACAAGGTTGAAGGTTTGGTACACAAATGCGGATGGAATTACGAATAAGTATGAAGAGTGGAATGAAAGAATAGATGAGGCATCCCCAGACATCATAGCGGTCACAGAAACTAAACTAAATGAGACAGTAACAGATGCAATCTTCCCACAGGGATATCAGATCCTGAGGAAAGATAGGAGGAGCAGGGGGGGTGGAGGGGTCGTACTGCTTGTAAGTCACCGTTGGAGATTCGAGGAAATGGTAGGAGTGGAGGGGGGTAGAGAACGGGATTTCATAGTAGGTACCATCCAGTCTGGGGAGCATAAGATAATCATTGCAGTGATGTATAACCCACCACAGAACTGCAGGAGGCCAGGAGAAGAATACGATGAGAACAACAGAGCGATGGTGGACACCCTGGCGGAGGTGGCAAGAAAAGCACACATGAGCAGAGCGAAGCTACTGGTCATGGGAGATTTCAACCACAGGGAGATCGACTGGGAGAACCATGAACCACGTGGGGGTCCAGAAACTTGGAGAGCCAAGATGATGGACGTGGTACTGGAAAACCTGATGCACCAACATGTCAGGGACACGACCAGAGAGAGGGGAGAAGATGAACCAGCAAGACTGGACCTTGTATTCACCCTGAACAGCTCAGATATTGAAGACATAACGCACGAGAGCCCCCTGGGAGCCAGTGACCATATGGTGCTTAGCTTTGAGTACATTGTAGAGCTACAGGTGGAGAGGGGAAACAGTACCGATAGAGACAAACCAGACTTTAAAAGAGGAAACTACACGGGCTTGAGGAATTTCCTGCAGGACATCCAGTGGGAAAGGGAAATGGAAGGACTGACAATAAATGAAATGATGGAATACGTAGGGGCAAAGTGCAAGGAGGCAGAGGAACGGTTTATACCTAGAAGCAAATGTTTAAATGGGAAGGCCAGAAAGAGCCCCTGGTTTACCCAAAGGTGCAGGGAGGCAAAGAATCAGAGTATCAGAGAATGGAAACGGTACAGAAGGCAAAGAACCCAAGTAAACAAAGAGATCAGTAGAAGAGCTAGAAACGAGTATGCACAAGTACGGAGGGAGGCCCAGAAACAGTACGAAAACGACATAGCATCGAAAGTTAAGTCCGACCCGAAACTGATGTTCAGTCACATCAGAAGGAAGACAACAGTCAAGGACCAGGTGATAAGGCTGAGGAGAGAAGATGGGGAACTCACAAGTAATGATCAAGAGGTATGTGAGGAGCTCAACTTGAGGTTTAAGGAAGTATTCACAATGGAGGAAGGAAGGCAGCTGGGTAGACAGGACATGGTTCGTCACCAACAAGGGATGTACCAAGTGCTAGAGGGCATACACAACTGAGGAGGAAGTGAAGCAGTTACTCAGTGACCTCGATACCTCAAAGGCGATGGGTCCGGACAATATCTCTCCGTGGGTTCTTCGGGAAGGAGCTGAGGTACTGAGTGTGCCACTTACCACAATATTCAACACATCCCTTGAAACTGGGCAGCTACCTGAGGTATGGAAGAAGGCCAACGTAGTCCCCATTTTTAAAAAAAGAGACAGAAAAGAGGCACTAAACTATAGACCGGTGTCACTTACATGTATAGTGTGCAAAGTCCTGGAGAAAATCATCAGGAAAAGAATGGTGGAACACCTTGAGCGGAACAGGATAATAAACACCAGACAGCATGGATTCCGGGAAGGCAAATCCTGTGTAACAAACCTCCTAGAGTTCTATGATAAAGTTACAGAGGTAAGGCAGGAGAGAGAAGGGTGGGTTGATTGCATTTTCCTGGACTGCAGGAAGGCCTTCGACACAGTTCCTCACATGAGATTAGTAAAGAAGTTGGAAGAACAAGCAGGTATAACAGGAAGGGCACTGGAATGGATCAGGGAATACCTCAAAGGGAGGCAACAACGGGTCATGGTGCGTGGTGAGGTATCACAGTGGGCGCCTGTGACGAGCGGCGTACCGCAGGGGTCAGTCCTAGGACCAGTGTTATTCCTGGTATATGTAAATGACATGACGGATGGGATAGACTCAGAAGTGTCTCTATTCGCGGATGATGTGAAAATAATGAGGAGAATCACATCGGAAGAGGACCAGGCAGGGCTGCAAACAGACCTGGACAAGCTCGACATCTGGTCTAGCAGTTGGCTTTCGAATTCAATCCTCCAAATGCAAAGTCATGAGGATCGGAGAAGGGCAAAGAAGACCGCTGACAGAGTACAAGCTAGGCGGACAAAGGCTACAAACCTCGGCAAAGGAGAAAGACCTTGGAGTGAGTATAACGCCTAGCACGTCTCCGGAGGCACACATCAACCAGATAACTGCGGCAGCATATGGGCGTCTGGCAAACCTTAGATTAGCGTTCCGTTACCTT